>BPLR01015675.1:0-137934 GCA_021605095.1 Caerostris extrusa | reverse complement strand
GTCATTTTTACGCTTGGTTGATGCAGACTGTATTGTTCAGTTGCAGTCAGTGTTTTCAAAAACGAGAAGAATCCTTGGGAATTGCATCAACGTAGCATCGATATTCAGGCCGCTGTCCGGTGGGATGTTTCAGGGTTTTCTCCCATACGATACGCGTATGAAGTTTAACTACTTTAAAAATCTTCTCCAGAAGGCACCTATTGATCCGTCGGTGGTCTGTTCGGGGCATACATAAATGGAACACGAGACCAACCGATGACAACTAGAATAGCATTTTTCAATACTGAAACTCTGTGAAATGAATGATTTGTTTAACAACAATTTGAATATTTTTAAGCACTAGCGAGGAGAATTCAAATATCAAAATGGTTATGATGTGTGCACATTAGTAAAAGCACATTAAAAGCGTTTTATAATTCCCTTAGAGCTGATTCTTCGTCAAAGCAGTAAAGGCTGTCCTTACAATTTCCTTATAAAAACATTGATTAAGTATTTGCCATTTAATAACGAACTTCGATAAGGGACGAAAGGAATAAAACGACCAATTAAATTGAATTTCTCCAAAAAAAATCTGTGAAATATTAAATAGATGAAGCAAAATTATTTTACACTCACAATGACTAGATATAGTGGTTTTTAAAGCAAAGAAATCCTGATTTTAGGTGAAAAAATAAATTTCTTTATCAAAAGAAATAAAAGCAATTACTTGAGATGAAATGGATTCGTTATGACTCATGAGATCAGTTGAACTCAAATTTATACGTTTATCCTTTTTCATGTCCTTATCACCCTTCAAATGAATCGTGATTTATTTTTAAAAAAGGAGGTACTCGAGTTTTTTTTAAGAGAACCTCTTAAATCAATGTATTCTTTAAGCATTGTACTAACTTTAAGTAAAATTCAAGTATTTAATACACTTTTCTATTTTCTTGCATTATTTTCTATGCATTTCTAAACATCAGTTTTCAAGCATTCATATTTTAGTAGTAGTTGTCAAAACAAACTATCCTATGTACAAATATTATGATCCTATTATATTTTTAAATAATATTATTGAATCATTTACATACCAGAGGTATTTGTAGATATTTTTTTTATCAATTTATCAAATAAAAATCAAACAATATCTCTTCATTAACTTTCAAATTTAGTGTTATGTAACAAAAATGTTTCTTTAAGACTGCACATCACATTAAACTAATTTAACCGAAGCAGAGACACAACTTAATACATAAATAAAATTTATTGCAACTTGATTTTCAAACATTTAGTTTTTACAGAAATTTGCGCCAAATGTAATATATAATAACCATAAATTCGAAAATATAGTGTGTCTAAAATAAGTTAAATCCAAACAAAGCGAAATGGATGTTCATAGATGATAATAAAAAAATAATATATTAAGCAAGTCTGGAAAGCGAAAAACACCTTCAAACTTTCGGTGCGGCGGACACTTCTAATTTAATGACTCATTAGGAAGACGCAGGCAAACGTTAGAGACAGGTTGATACTATGTACACTTCGTCGTCTTTAAATGTCCAAGAAAATGTATTCGCCCATCACATATATTTAAAATTCGGTTATTGATCCAGATTTTAAATACGTGGGGTCATGTCGGCAACATCAATTAAGATTTGTGAGGAATATGAGAGAGGATTCAGTCGAATTATTTAATGGAGGAATGGAACGTGTAAAAATTTAACCATTTAAAGGTCTCTTTCATGCTTAATTGCCCTACTGAGCAGTCACTTCCCCTTGTGAAAGTCTATTTGCAGCACAGATTATAAACATAGATTCATAGAAAGAACGTTAATTCGTCTAATCTTAGATGCAAAATTTACGTCAATAAAATTCATAGGAATAATTTTTCTTACTAATAGTCTCGAATTTTTATTTTAGTTACTAAAATGTAGTTAAATCAGATTGAATGCGAAGGAGTGTGTAATGACAGCAAATATAAAATGAAATAATATCACCGTCAATCGTAAGCTTTTTGAGTTATTGAAATTGCGTCAGAAAATTTAAACTATGATCCCACAAAACTATATTGGAATACATACTTTGATAATATGTAAATGTAGTGTATTTTCTATTGAACGAAAATATTTTATTTTGCTTATAAAATTTTATTTTATAACAGCGTTTTATTCATTTTTATTCAGTTTGTACTAAATTAATTGTATTTAACCCAATATACTATATTCAACTTTTATCGGCCCATCTTGTGACCAAGTTGAAACATGTGTAGCAAACAAGTCAGTCGATTAAAATTATCAATTTGATGGCATGCGTTGCAGCCACAAATCTTGAAAAACGAATAGACTCGCAGGGTGACGGTGGCATTCTTTCCTCTCCTCAGTTAAGATTTTTCTAGTGAAATTAGGTTTCACTAGGTTTTATGTGGGGTTTTTCAAGTGAAATTATCATTTCTATTCGTCAAAAGTACCTCTCCGGCATTTCTGACATACACTGGAGTACTATTATACCACAGAATATCATTGCACTTAGAACTGAAATGCCATTTTACGCTTTAGGAATCATTTGAACTTAGGTTATGTATACAATAAAGGAAGATAGCAGATGGATCGATGGTTCAATAAAAGCAGGGAGATTAGAAAGACGAATTGCGGTAAAGTTGAAATAATTATCTGAATAGAATTGAAGTGTTTAACACTAAACTGAATGAAGGACACTCTGAATGTTATAGAAATCACAGCATTTGATTCGGTTTAAAGTACAAAAAATAAAATTTTCCATTATTCACTTTTGACGTTTCAATGTCAGAAAAATGAGGCGATTTTACAATAAAGATTAAACACAAATTAAAAGTTCTTATTTTTAAAAAATAATAATAATAATGTGCTTAAAACTGGTATGAAAGACATACATTTTTCTACTTTAATACAAAGTTTATAGGACAACAAATATCAAAAACTAAATACAAAAGAACAAGATCGAAACTGAATGACATCAGTTAATCCATCAACTGAAGTCTGGCAATCCAGACTTAAGACATACATTTAGTAAGGAAATAAATTTATATATAGTATTTACTCAGCATATCACAAGTAAATATTTATAATACATTACAACACACAATAAGTAGTACTATGTATAAAATCAAGATAAAATACTCATCAGTACAATTTACTCATATGTCGATTGAATGATTAGAAAGAAAAGAATGGCAACCAGTGCATTAAATTTCAGAGTTAATGGATGATGACAGAAATGTAGCCTAATTTATTTATAAATTTAAATATAAAAATCTCGAATACTTTAGGTTATAAATTTATTTCTTTAAAAAAAAAGATAAAAAATTGCATGAATAAGCTATCGATTTTAGCATAAAAACCATAAAACATCAGCAAAAAATGCAAATTAGCAACTGTTATGAGTAAAATATACAGCAAAAAGCAATTACCAGACTAATTTAGCCACCTCAAACTCTGCTCATATATATATGTAAAAAATATGATTTTCTATCTACATCCCCCATTTAGTGTTCGCACTAAATGAGGGACACGAGCATATCGGAAAGAAAATTTTATTAAAATAATTGTTTAACTTACTGAAATTAAAGCAAAACATAATGTCCTCTGCCATATTAAAAATAAATATACATTTACACTGATATAATGTACTTATAAATAGGATTGTATGAATACTGCGCAATGAATTGAATAATTATTATTAACTGACTTGGGTTTGAATTGCAGAGTTTAATTTTTAAAAGAATGGTCTAATATTATAAAATTGAAACTCGGAGTTCCTTTTCTATATTAGCTGAGATCTATATTTGTCTTCAAATTAATCATTGGAGAATATCCAGTTTCGCAAAGCTAAGATGTTGAAAATGGTAATAGCATACGCTATTTTCGTGCAGAAACCTCATCATGCACCACACTGTCAAAAACACAAAGGGTGATTTTCCTTAAATTGTTTTTGATTTCGTCACTTACCGTGAAGTCTATGAAGATTTCTTCTTCGGCAATTAAGAGACCTTACTGCGATATTTTTGAAATGTATCTCTAATAAATTTCTAATTTAATACCAAGTTGGCGTCAGCAAGGAAGTACTTTTTTAAATTCTTTGCCAGCATGGCTAAAGGATTTATAATGGTTGTAAAAAGCTTTCACATGTTGCTCTTCAGCCTGGTAGGTTTTGAAACATTCCTCCATATTTGTAAACATTTCTAGTTATTTTAGCTTTAAATTTTTGCTCCTCAATTCAGATTTGCTACAAAAGGCCTTACTTTTATCATCCTAACATATGTGTATTTGTTTCTTGAAATTAAAGAATTATGGTTTTTCAATTTGTCGAAAATGTTCGACATTTTCATATTTTTTTGAAGTTGATCAATTTCATCACTAGCAAGCTTCGATATTTCAGTTCTATTTTTCTCTTCTAGAAAATGGCAAATATTTCTTAATTCATAAGCAATGTGTACTATTAATTATCTTATATAGAAACAAAATAGTAATCCAGAACGTAGCACACCCATGTCTTTACAAAGTACATAAAATACTTCTCAATTTTTGGGCCTCATTTTTATATAATTTATGACGATAACAACTAACGTTGGCACAATAATAATATTTTGATTAGAATTCTTTTTTGGAAGGGAAAAGCTACTGGATGGATCATATAATGTATCCAGACCACTGAGGGTATTTTTGGTAGCATATAAACTTATACATATTGGAATCTTCAGCACCATCATTGCATATAACAAACAATATAACGTGCTCCTGTGTTTGCCAAGTTTATAAAAATCATTTAAGATAGCAAATAACTCGAGCTTCTGCTATGAGCTCTACTGCTTTTCAGAACAGTATTTTGTTCTCCCACTAATAATATCATCACAGTACAGAACATAGACAATGAAATGTGCATCTTTATTGCCATGGGTTGCCTCATCAAGCTGAATGAAAACAATGTGTGCACGCAGCTTCTGAAAGGCTGTTTTGTACATCTTTAGCTATATCACCAATTCAATTAAAACAGCATAATTTGACAGAGATATGAACTGCAATTGTTTCAAAAACTATTTCCAAACATAGTTTCTATAATCGTAATTTACTGCTGGAAAGACGAGTCCTTCAGGAACGGTGGGAGGGTTTCTACACCAAGCTATTCTGAAACTTTGTAAACGAAAAGGCAAGTGAAGCCTTTTCAATCACAATTTTTAAAAAAAATTAATCTTGGTTTTTCATATTTTAATTTTAGCTCAAAGAATTCTCGAGATTTGTTAATTTGCACATTATAAAGAGTTCCAAATTACGTTTAAGCTTACTATTAAGTTTCATGCTGTATGTTGGCAAAATTTTTTTATAAATAACACACCGTTTTATATCTGATTTATTAATTTCAGTACTGGTAAACTCAAAATTTAAGTACTCTTCTGAATAGTTTTTCTTGGTTTTAATTTCGAAACCACTTTCGTCTGCGCACATATTGATACTTCACGAACGTCGAATACTCGCTTATGTCTTCATTAAAAATTTACACATGATTCTATGTAATTATACAATTTACACAGGATTCTATGTAAAACTAGTGATGAATATTTACCACTGAATAAGAATTGCAATTAACACGCGATTCGATGGTGACAGAAAGATCGACACGATTGAGACTGGCGGAATTAAACGATGTGCAATATTTATACTCGTTGGAGTCACGGTCGTGCAAACGAAGCAGAATGTTCGAGGCAAATCAGAATTTCTAGCTAAGCCACTAGAATATCCGATACGGTGGACCTAAAACAGAGGGGAAATAGAGGGATATTGATTCTGGTTTTGTCAATGCAGGCGATTGTTGTCGAAATTTATTTATTCTTGGTGAATTGTAAGGTTTGCAATTAAAGGTCATGGTGTAACTATTTTCAAATACTGTGTCAAATACTAAAAATACATTATTAATGTATACATTTTAGAGAATTGAAACGATGAAACTTATGACTAATATTTGTCAAATGGGATACTGAAAGGTTGAAACCCCTGCAATAACTTTGTTAAAGTGTGTTTTGGACAGGGACCCACAGTTTAACGTGGAACAGTAAAGTGGAATCTACAGTAACGAATCATAAAAACTAACAACCTAAGCCGCCAGGTTTCAGAACATGAGGCTCAATGGTACCAAAATCTAGAAATCTAGCCAACTGGTCATCAGACCGCTTATTAAAGTGTAAGGCACTATTAAGCCAACAGACTTATTTAGTAAATTATATCTCAATTATAAGAAATAAAATTTTCCACAAATTTTTCCCACAATTGCGGTTTTTCTTACTTTAGTGCACACACGCTATAGAATTAAAGAGTGAAACTAGGTTTGGGGTAAGCATCCAGCGAGCACCGCCAGGATTCGAACACGAAGCCTGTGGTAGCCAAAATCCAGAGAGCTAGCCAATTGGCCATCAGGATTGCCAAAAGTATTAAAGAGAACATGGAAAAAATAACGCAATACTGAAAAGGAAAAAATTAATTATTATACTGGTATTTACTGGCTTTCATGTATAAATTTTATACTACTGAATTTTGATCTGAGACCCCCATTTTAAATGCAGATCTTCGATTTGTTAATATTGCTTGTTGTAAGATTTCTAAAATGGCATCATAATGTGACTGTGCAGAATAATGGATTCTATCTTTTCTCAAGAAAAAGTTCTTGCGAATTTTTTTCATGCAAGAAATAAATGGACTTTGACTCCTGTTTCGAGAATTTTTTTTTCTTTCTAATGCAGCTGGCAAAAACACAGATTTCTTGGTCTTAAATGCCTTAAGGCAAGTGCTGCACAGACGTACTCACTTTGCATTCACCTAGGGCGCGTGTAACTTGAAGATATGCGGACGCAGAGTAACAATGCCCCCGCACGCTCTACGATCCTATGAGGGACCGGGACCTACTGTTTAAAGTGGATTACGAACCACTACAAACCATGATACCGCCGGGGACTCTGAACTCGAAACCTGTCGTACCGAGCGCGAGAGGCAGAGCCACTCGGCCATACAAGCCCCTATTTTGAGAAAATAGAAAAGATTTCTTTGAGATTAAAAAAAAAAAAAAAAATATTTGAAGAGAAGAAATATGTTATTTTTCTCCCTCTTAGCTATCGAGCAGAAAATAACGTATCTTTAAATGAGCTAGTTTTGAATATTTCGGAAAAGTTTATTATTGTGAATAATTAAAGGTGACAGCATGTCCGTGATGAATAAAAAAACTCTTTTAGAAGGAAGAATGGAGAATGGAAGTACTTTATGTACTGATATATTAATATATATATATATATATATTAAAAAGTAAACATTTACATTTGAATAATACAAGTAATTTTAAAAATAGTTATGATTATATATTTTCAACAAAAAAAAATTACCATTTCCTGATTTCAAACATTAAATCTATTTGCTGAATTCTTATGAATACTAAATAGTGTAGTAATTTTCCTACATAATTTTGATTAGTGAATAAATTTTTTTTAGTTATTAAAATTCCTAATTATATATTGAATTTTAAATTTTTTTAAAATTTCATTGATTAATTTTAATTCATATTTCATAAGAACCAATTTAATATATGATTTATTTAGCTTTCAAAAATATACATCTCATCTGATATAGACTGGGGGGTGTTCATCTTTACTCCCGCTTCCTTACTTCCTTTTTGCTCTGAATCTGCTTCACCTGCCTTCTAAAGACTAATGACGTTATATCGAGTTAAAAAAAAGGATCCAATTAAAATTTGGAATTGATACTAACGAAATTTTGATGGTAACTGAAATATTAATCACGAATAAGTTTTGTATTTTAATGATTAAGTAACAAGTGAGTAAGAAAAAAAAATTTCCAAGAATGATCTAATTTCCTGGGTTTCAGTAAATATCTTATGTAAATTCACAAAATAACAACAACGAAGATTTCAAATAGAAATTATAAAAATCCCAAAAAATTACAACATATTACCTTGATCTCATTATAATTCATCATGTGTATATACTTTTAAATATATATTTTACTGTTTTGTTTAATTTACTCAAATCAGTAAAAGTTCTACTTTTAAATGACTCACTGAAAGGTACGTTGGATCCGAGGAAGATTTTAAGACATAATGCGTTTCAATACCTCATGCCATGTCATTTTTGTGCTAGAATATTAATTAATTATTAATTCCACAACAAACTTGCTGTTATATAATGCAATAAGAACATCATTAAATCATATTTGATGAATTTGTTTTTAATTTTTAGTTGGTTTCTCCTCCCTACTCTTCTTTCCCCTATTCACTTCCTTATTTAGGTCGGCATTTTCGTTTTTTTTCTTTCATCTAAATATGCCGTCTTCAAAATTTTATTTATATTGCATTTATATATTTTTTCTGTTTAAATCTTATATTCGAGCTTATATTCCGGATAAAAGCTTTTTACTTTATTTCAAATAGGGGCTTGCATAATTAGAGAGATTTAGGATTCAAAATTCTTTTAATGCATTTCAATTTTGCTATAATAAAAAATAATTATCAAAGCAAAATTCAGTTATTTAATTTGTCCTAACACTTATTTCTTAACTTCCTATTATAGAAAAAAATTTCCATTACGTAATGTTTTTTCCCCTTTTATATGAATATAAAGCAAAATCTATACATGTTAATATTAGGTTTTTTCCTAGATATCATTGCTTAGATTGATAATGTGATCAATTACTGTATGATTGTATAACATATTGTATATTTAATCTTAGAAATTTTTCCAAGTGAAATTTTTAAAATTTTAAACTAAATCTCTTTAAAAACTGAATTAAAAATTAATATTTCAAAAATCTGAATTGAAAAATTATAATCTTCATATATATTAAAACTTTTCTTTATTAGCGCAACAGTCCATAGTGGTCCAAGGCCGTGTGCCTACTGTCAGATTTTGAGATGGAAATGTTTTCTTTTCACAGGATAGGGTTATCAGCCCCACATCCAAGGCTCTACGGTCATATTTAGACAGGGACCTACAGTTTAAAGTGATTCTGAACCACTGCCGACATCCATGGCACACATTAAACTTTATCTTAATAAAAACCTTTATGATATCTATCCAACCTGAGTAATAATGGATCTCATCTTCTGATATCAAAAATAAAAATTAATAATAAAAACTAAAATTAATCCTCTAGAAAATTAATCATCCTTTTAAAAGTCTCATCATACAACAAAATATAACAAGTAATATAAAAAACCTTTAAAGACAATTCCTACTTTTTTTTTTTTTACTGTACTGCAGAAAAGTCCTTTATAAATAAAAGTTGAAATTTTGCTTTTGCATCTGGCGCCATCTGTTATTAGATACATGCAACTTAAATGTAAAAAAAAATTAATCAATTAAATTTAATGAATGAATTAATATTTGAAAACTGTATTAACATCCAGTAAAATCCACACTACAAGTTCAAAAAAATATATTTGAACTTGAGTGGATGAATAAAATGTACTTTATTAATGATTGAAAATTTAAACAAGATATATAGGGAGAGAGTGAGCTAATAGAAGGAATTGAAAAAAAAAAAAACATTTAATAAAAGGATAAAATAATTGTCTTGAAGTTAATAATAACAACTATTTAATAGTAAAGAAAATTTGCTTCTATATGTATAAAATAAATCTTCTTCCCTTGCGAATTACTTTGAAGTTGGTCTCCTTCCGGCACGTATTCCGTATTTTAAAATAATTTCATACAAACGGCGAAAAGCTATATTTCCGCATTAGTTCTAAAGATAAGAAGTTAGCAAGTTAACTCTTGCTTTCAAGGGATTAAAATATCACCACCCTTTCCATAATTCAGGCTGTGGAATTTCTCCTTTAATTCCTCAGAAGAAGAAGAAACAGTAAAAAATCGAAGGCTCTCCGTTTTGTATAGCGCACTTTATACCGAGTTTTTAAAAATAAACATTTTGTGTAATAAATCTTTTACAGAATATTGTGGAAATTTTTATCATATATTGTGAAGTAGTAGTTATTATTATTATGAATGTCCTCGTTTGAGAATCGAAACCATTATTTCGATATCAGAATTAATTCTTTTTTTTAATGTTAAGGTTTTTCTTTAAATATTTTATGTAACTTCCCATTCTATAACTCTATATTCTCATTGTAACTTCTCAAAATATTGTATGCAGATCTTCATTAAAATTTATGAAAAGACAAGAACTGCATAGGGCTCCAAAACAACAATTTGTAGAGTAGCATGTAGAGTAATTTATCAATTTGTTAAGGCTTTGAAGAAATGTTTAGCTCCTTATTAATTGAAATTAACAATAAGAGAACTTTCTGTAAAAATAAAATTTAATTATTTAAGAAAATTTTCGATTTTCAGTTATATTTTCTATACATTAGGAAGTATCAATTTTCCAGTATTCATATATTAGTAGCTATTATCAAACAAAGTATTGTATATGCAAATATTGGGTCGTTATAATAATATTTTTTAATTTTAATATCAAATCCTTTGCTTAGTGGTAATCATCATTGTTTTTTATCAAATAAAAACGTAAGCATTATCATCATTAACTTTAACGTTAACGGAACATTAAACATCAATATTTAATTAACTACAAAATTTTACATTTATTGATTTTGTTAAAGAACAAAATTCTCAGTCATTTTAAAGTAATTTTAACTAAAACAGCGGAAACTTAATATATAAATTAAATATTACAACTTATTTTCAAAATTTATTTTTAAAATAAATTTGAGTCAGTTGTGATATATTGTGATCTTGAAATCGAAAAAATGATGTGATAATTAAAAGTTTAAAATCCAAACAGAGTGTAATGGATGTTCGTAGATGATAACATAAAAGAACATAATACTCAGTTCCAAATAACGAGCTCTCAGTTTTCAAAATTTGGTGCAGAAAACACCCTGACCTCGTTAGCAAGACGCAACAGTTGGAGATTTTTTTTTCTTTCTAATGCAGCTGGCAAACACTTAGACAGCTTGGTTTTGATGCCTTAAGGCAAGCGCTGCACAGACGTACTCACTTTGCACCCAGGGGCGCGTGTAACTTGAAGATAAGCCACGGACGCGGAGTAACAATGCCCCCACAGTTGGAGACAAATTGGATATTATACAGACTAACCTGTTTTTGGGCTGTGGATCAAGAAGGAATAGAAAAAAAAAATACAAAAAATAAATTAACTTTAAACTTATAAATAGATATTAAATACACTTTTTGCAATATATTTTTAAAAATTTATGCAGTAATAGGGGACCACATAAAAAGTCCCACATAGAAAATATATAATGAAAACCTCACGATGTAGCACTACCCTCGCATCTAATATTCGAGGCAAATGATAATATAATATCAGTATATGATATAAATATATAGATGATAAATACCACCATCATATATAAAGTATGGGCCTACTGTTGGGTCTTTAATTTCCCCCTGTTATTTTGACAGCTATCTCTTTTTTAATAAATTTTTATTCATAATATTCATTTAATTGATTTTTTTTTTTTATATCGCACAAAAAATATCGAAAAGAAAAGCACAAAATATCGAAAAGAAAAGCACAAAAATATCGAAAAGAAAAGCACAAAAAAAAGGACCGCATAAAAACAGGTTCGACTGTAGACATTTCATCTTAAGACGTTAAAAGTTCAAGAGAATTTATTCTCCAATCATTGATCCAGATTTTGAATAATCGGTGCATTTCATAGCTTCACTAAGATTAGTGAAATATATTTGGGTGCCTCAGTCGAATCAATTAATGGAGGAATGGAACTTTTAATCATTTCGGCCTCATTGATTTTTAATTGCCCTACCCTCGAGCAGTCACTTCCCTAGTGAAAGTCGGTTCGCACCACAGATTATAAACATAGATTCAGAAAGAACAATATTGTCTAATCTTAGATGTAAATTTACATCAATAAAATTCATACGAATAACTTTCACACTTATAATCTTGAATTGCTAAAAATGAAGTTAAAATGAGATTAAATGAGAATGAGTATCATTCCATGTGTAACGACAGCAAACGTAAAATCAAATAATATAACAGCCGATAGTAATTTTTGCTAAGTTATAATTCAATTTTAGCATATTGAAATTGCTTCCAGAATGTTTAAAAATATGATTCCAAAAAACTATATTGTAACGCATAGCTTTGAAGATATGTGGATATAATACACTTTCTATTGAATTAAAATCTTTTATTTCGATTTTAAATTTTTTTTTATAATAGAATCTTATTCAATTAGTTTCAAATTAACTAGATTTAACCGGATCAATTATAATCAACACTTATTACCCCGCCTTGTGGCCCAGTTGGAACATGTGTAGCAAGTAGATCAGTAGACTAGAATTCATATAAATCTGATGGCATGCGTTGCTGTCACTAATCTTGGAAATTAATGGACTCGTATGAGCATCCTTTTCCTCTATTCAGTTAAGAATTTTGTAGGTCTCTTTCCAAGAGAAATTATCATTTCTTTTGTCCGTCAAAAGTATCTCTGGCATTTCTGATATATACTGGAGTACTACTTCTACTACTATTATACCACAGAATATCATTGCACTTAGAACTAAAATGCCATTTTACGCTTTTAGGAATCATTGAACTTAGGTTATGTATACAATAAAGGAAGATAGCAGATGGATCGATGGTTCAATAAAACAGAAGATTAGAAAGAGGAATTGCGGTAAAGTTGAAATAATTATCTGAATAGAATTGAAGTGTTTAACACTAAACTGAATGAAGGACACTCTGAATGTTATAGAAATCACAGCATTTGATTCGGTTTAAAGTACAAAAAATAAAATTTTCCATTATTCACTTTTGACGTTTCAATGTCAGAAAAATGAGGCGATTTTACAATAAAGATTAAACACAAATTAAAAGTTCTTATTTTTAAAAAAATAATAATAATAATGTGCTTAAAACTGGTATGAAAGACATACATTTTTCTACTTTAATACAAAGTTTATAGGACAACAAATATCAAAAACTAAATACAAAGAACAAGATAGAAACTGAATGACATCAGTTAATCCATCAACTTAAGTCTGGCAATCCAGACTTAAGACATACATTTAGTAAGGAAATAAATTTATATATAGTATTTACTCAGCATATCACAAGTAAATATTTATAATACATTACAACACGCAATAAGTAGTACTACGTATAAAATCAAGATAAAATACTCATCAATACAATTTACTCATATGTCGATTGAATGATTAGAAAGAAGAATGGCAAACCAGTGCATTAAATTTCAGAGTTAATGGATGATGACAGAAATGTAGCCTAATTTATTTATAATTTAAATATAAAAATCTCGAATATTTTAGGGTTATAAATTTATTTCTTTAAAAAAAGATAAAAAATTGCATGAATAAGCTATCGATTTTAGCATTAAAAAACCATAAAACATCAGCAAAAATGCAAATTAGGAACTGATATGAGTAAAATATACAGCAAAAGCAATTACCAGACTAATTTAG
Organism: Caerostris extrusa; assembly: GCA_021605095.1. Classification (NCBI taxonomy): domain Eukaryota; kingdom Metazoa; phylum Arthropoda; class Arachnida; order Araneae; family Araneidae; genus Caerostris; species Caerostris extrusa. Next base: position 124,439 of record BPLR01015675.1, on the reverse strand, counting down.
CCTCAAACTCTGCTCATCTATATGTAAAAATATGATTTTCTATTTGCATACCCCATTTAGTGTTAACCCCCATTTAGTGTTAACACTAAATGAGGGACACGAGCATATCGGAAAGAAAATGTTATTAAAAAATTGTTTAACTTACTGAAATTAAAGCAAAACATAATGCCCTCTGCCATATAAAAATAAATACACATTTGCACTGATATAATGTACTTATAAATAGGATTGTATGAGTACTGCGCAATGAATTGAATAATTATTATTAACTGACTTGGGTTTGAATTGCAGAGTTTAATTTTTAAAAGAATGGTCTAATAATATAAATTGAAACTCGGAGTTCCTTTTCTATATTTGTCTTATTTGTCTCAAATTAATCATTGGAGAATATCCAGTTTCGCAAAGCTAAGATGTTGAAAATGGTAATAGCATACGCTTATTTTCGTGCAGAAACCTCATCATGCACCACCGTCAAAAACACAAAGGGTGATTTTCCTTAAATTGTTTTTGATTTCGTCACTTACCGTGAAGTCTATGAAGATTTCTTCTTCGGCAATTAAGAGACCTACTGCGATATTTTGAAATGTATCTCTAATAAATTTCTAATTTAATACCAAGTTGGCGTCAGCAAGGAAGTACTTTTTTTAAATTCTTTTGCCAGCATGGCTAAAGGATTTATAATGGTTGTAAAAAGCTTTCACATGTTGCTCTTCAGCCTGGTAGGTTTTGAAACATTCCTCCATATTTGTAAACATTTCTAGTTATTTTAGCTTTAAATTTTTTTTTCTCCTCAATTCAAATTTGCTACAAAAAAGGCCTTAGTTTTATCATTCTAACATATGTGTATTTGTTTTCTTGAAATTAAAGAATTATGGTTTTCAATTTGTCGAAAATGTTCGACATTTTCATATTTTTTTTGAAGTTGATCAATTTCATCACTAGCAAGCTTCTCGGCTTCAGTTCTATTTTTCTCTTCTAGAAAAATGGCAATATTTCTTAATTCATAAGCAATGTGTACTATTAATTATCTTATATAGAAACAAAATAGTAATCCAGAACGTAGCACACCCATGTCTTTACAAAGTACATAAAATAATTCTCAATTTTTGGGCCTCATTTTTATATAATTTATGACGATAACAACTAACGTTGGCACAATAATAATATTTTTGATTAGAATTCTTTTTTGGAAGGGAAAGCTACTCTATGGATCATATAATGTATCCAGACCACTGAGGGTATTTTGGTAGCATATAAACTTATACATATTGGAATCTTCAGCACCATCATTGCATATAACAAACAATATAACATGCTCTGTGTTTGCCAAGTTTATAAAATCCTTTAAGATAGCAAATAACTCGAGAGCTTCTGCTATGAGCTCTACTGCTTTTCAGAACAGTATTTGTTTTCCCACTAATAATATCATCACAGTACAGAACATAGACAATGAAATGTGCATCTTTATTGCCATGGGTTGCCTCATCAAGCTGAATTGAAAACAATGTGTGCACGCAGCTTCTGGAAAGGCTGTTTTGTACATCTTTAGCTATATCACCAATTCCAATGAAAACAGTATAATTTGACAGAGATATGAACTGCAATTGTTTCAAAAAATATTTCCAAACATAGTTTCTATAATCGCAATTTACTGCTGGAAAGACAAGTCCTTCAGGAACGGTGGGAGTGTTTCTACACCAAGCTATTCTGAAACTTTGTAAACGAAAAGGCAAGTGAAGCCTTTTCAATCACAATTTTTTAAAAAAAAAATTAATCTTGGTTTTTCATATTTTAATTTTAGCTCAAAGAATTCTCGAGATTTGTTAATTTGCACATTATAAAGATTTCCAAATTACGTTTAAGCTTATTAAGTTTCATGCTGTATGTTGGCAAAATTTTTGAGTAAATAGCACACCGTTTTATATCTGATTTATTAATTTCAGTACTGGCAAACTCAAAATTTAAGTACTCTTCTGAATATTTTCTTGGTTTTAATTTCGAAACCACATTCGTCTGCGCACATATTGATACTTCACGAACGTCGAATACTCACTTTTGTCTTCATTAAAAATTTACACATGATTCTATGTAATTATGCAATTTACACAGGATTCTATGTAAAAAACTAGTGCTGAATATTTAATACTGAATAAGAATTGCAATTAACACGCGATTCGATGGTGACAGAAAGATCGACTCGACTGAGACTGGCGGGAATTAAACGATGTGCAATATTTATACTCGTTGAGTCACGGTCGTGCAAACGAAGCAGAATGTTCGAGGCAAATCAGAATTTCTAGCTAAGCCACTAGAATATCCGATACGGTGGACCTAAAACAGAGGGAAATAGAGGGATATTGATTCTGGTTTTGTCAATGCAGGCGATTGTTGTCGAAATTTATTTATTCTTGGTGAATTGTAAGGTTTGCAATTAAGGTCATGGTGTAACTATTTTCAAATACTCGTGTCAAAATACTCAAAATACATTATTAATGTATACATTTTAGAGAATGAAACGATTAAACTTATGACTAATATTTGGTCGTGAATACTGAAAGGTTGAAACCCTGCAATAAACTGTTAAAGTGTGTTTTGGACAGGGACCTACAGTTTAACGTGGAATCAACAGTAAAGTGGAATCTACAGTAACGAATCATAAAACTAACAACCTAAGCAGCCAGGTTTCGAACATGAGGTCAATGGTACCAAAATCTAGAAATCTAGCCAACTGGTCATCAGACCGCTTATTAAAGTGTAAGGCACTATTAACAGACTTATTTAGTAAATTATATCTCAATTATAAGAAATAAAATTTTCCCACAATTTTACCCACAATTGCGGTTTTTCTTACTTTAGAAGAGTGGAAACTAGGGTTGGGGTAACAAGCATCCAGCGAGTACCGCCAGGATTCGAACATGAAGCCTGTGGTAGCCAAAATCAGAGAGCTAGCCAATTGGTCATCAGGACGCCAAAGTATTAAAGAGAACATGGAAAAAAAAATAACGCAATACTGAAAGGAAAAAAATTAATTATTATACTGGTAATTACTGGTTTTCATGTATAAATTTTATACTACTTCGAATTTTGATCTGAGACCCTTTCCATTTTAAAATGCAGATCTTCGATATATTAATATTGGCTTCGTAAGATTTCTTAAAATGGCATCATAATATGACTGAGCAGGATGTAGAATAATGGATTCCTATCTTTTCCTCAAGAAAAAAAGTTCTTCTTGTGAATTTTTCCTGCAAGAAATAAATGGACTTTGACTTCTGTTTTGAGAAAAAGAAAAGATTTCTTTTGAGATAAAAAAAAATATTTCTTGAAGAGAAGAAATATTATTTCTCCTCTTAGCTACCGAGCAGAAAATATAACGTATCTTTAAATGGAGCTAGTTTTGAATATTTCGGAAAAGTTTATCATTATGAATTATTAAAGGCGACAGCATGTCCATGATGAATAAAAAACTCTTTTTAGAAGGAAGGATGAAGAATGAAGTACTTTTATGTACTTAAAATATATATACATATATATATTTTAATATAAGTATATATATTTTACTAATATAAGTATATAATTTTAATATACATATATATATTTTAAAAAAGAAACATTTACATTTGAATAATACAAGTAATTTTAAAAAATAGTTATGATTATATATTTTCAATAAAAAAATTACTCATTTCCTGATTCCAAATATTAAATCCGTTTGCTGAATTCGTATGAATACTAAATAGTGTACTTTCCTACATAATTTTGATTAATAATAAGTTGTTTTAGTTATTCAAATTCCTAATTATATATTGAATTTTTAAATTTCATTGATTAATTTTAATTCATATTTCATAAGAACCAATTTAATAATATGATTTATTTAGCTTTCAAAAATATACATCTCATCTGATAGACTGTGGGGTGTTCATCTTCCTTCCGCTTCCTACTTTCATTTTTGCTCTGAATCTGCTCCAATCTGCCTTCTTAAAGACTAATGACGTTATATCGAGTTAAAAAAAGGATCCAATTAAAATTTGGAATTCGATACTAACGAAATTTTGGACGGTAAATCTCGAAAATATTAATCACGAATAAAAGGTTTTTATATTTTAATGATTAAGTAAATAAGTGAGTAAGAAAAAAATTTCCAATAATGATCTAATTTCCCGGGTTTCATAAATATCTTATGTAATTCAATAAAAAATAACCACGAAGATTTCAATATTAGAAATTATAAAAATCCCCAAAAAAAATCTAACATATTACCTTTTGATCTCATTATAATTCATCATGCATATACTTTAAATATATTTTACTGTTTTTTTTAATTTACTCAAATCAGTAAAGTTCTACTTTTTAATGACTCACTGAAAGGTACGTTGATCCGAGGAAGATTTTTAAGACAATGCGTTTCAATACCTCATGTCATTTTTGTGCTGGAATATTAATTAATTATTAATTCCACAACAAACTTTGCTGTTATATAATGCAATAAGAACACCATTAATTCATATTTGATGAATTTGTTTTAATTTTTAGTTGGTTTCTCCTCCCTGCTCTTCTTTCCTATTCACTTCCTTATTTAGGTCGGTATTTTCGTTTTTTCTTTCATCAAAATATGCCGTCTTCAAAATTTGATTTATATTGCATTTATATATTTTTTCTGTTTAAATCTTATATTCGAGCTTATATTCCGGATAAAAAGCATTTATTTCAAATAGGGCTTGCATAATTAGAGATTTTTAGGATTCAAAATTCTTTTTACAATGCATTTCAATTTTGCTATAATAAAAAATAATTATCAAAGCAAAATTCAGTTATTTAATTTGTCTAACACTTATTTCAACGTCCTATTATAGAAAAAAATTTCCATTACGTAATGTTTTTTCCCCCTTTTATATGAATATAAAGCAAAATCTATACATGTTAATATTAGGGTTTTTTCCTAGATATCATTGCTTAGATTGATAATGTGATCAATTACTGTATGATTGTATAACATATTGTATATTTTAATCTTAGAAATTTTTCCAAGTGAAATTTTAAAATTTTAAACTAAAATTGCTTAAAATCTGAATTAAAAAATTAATATTTCTCAAAATCTGAATTGAAAAACTATAATCTTCATATATTAAAACTTCTTCATTAGCGCAACGGTCTATGGTGGTTTGAGTCCGTGTGCCTATTGTCAGATTTCGTGACAGGTGACGTTTTTCTTTTTACGGGGTAGGGTTGTCAGCTTTACTTCCAACACTCTACAGTCATATTAAACAAGGGACCTACTATTAAAAGTGGATTCTGAACCACTGCCGACATCCATGGCACTCAGGATATCATAAAAAACTTTATGATATCCTGAGTATTAATTCATGATAACCTGAGTATTAATGGATCGCATCTTCTAATATCAAAAAATAAAAATTAATAATAAAAACTAAAATTAATCATCTAGAAAAATTAATCATCCCTTTAAAGTCTCATCATACAACAAATAATATAACAAGTAATATAAAAAAAAAAAATTTGTAAAGTCAATTCCTACTTTTTTTTTTTTTTTTTTTACTGTACTGCAGAAAAGTCCTTTACAAATAAAGTTGAAATTTTGCTTTTGCATCAGGCGCCATCTATTATTAGATACGTGCAACTTAAATGTAAAAAAAATTAATCAATTAAATTTAATGAATGAAAATATTTGAAAAAACTGTATTAACATCCAGTGTTATCCACTACAAGTTCAAAAAAATATATTTGAACTTGAGTGGATGAATAAAATGTGTTTTATTAACGGTTGACAATTTGAACAAGATATATATAGTGAGAGTGTGAGCTAATAGAAGGAATTGAAAAAAAAAAACATTTAATAAAAGGATAAATAATTGCCTTGAAGTTAATAATTAACAGCTATTTAATAGTAAAAACAAGTTTGCTGTTGTATAAAACAAATCTTCTTTCCTTTGCGAATTACTTGAAGTTTGTCTCTTCCATCACGTATTCCGTATTTTAAATAATTGCAACAAACGACGAAAGCTAACATTTCAGCATTAGTTCTAAAAGATAAGAAGTTAGTAAGTTAACTCTTGCTTTCAAGGGATTAAAATATCACCATCCTTTCCATAATTCAGGCTGTGGAATTTCTCATTTAATTCCTCAGAAGAAGAAGAAACAGTAAAATCGAAGGATCTCCGTTTTGTATAGCGCACTTTATACCGAGTTTTTTAAAAATAAACATTTTGTAGAATAAATCTTTTACAGAATATTGTGGAAATTTTTATCATATTTAGTGAAGTAGTAGTTATTATTATTATGAATGTCCCTGTTTGAGAATCGAAACCGTTATTTCTATATCAGAATTAATTCTTTTTTTTTAATGTTAAGGCTTTTCTTAAATATTTTATGTAACTTCCCATTCTATAACTCTATATTCTCATTGTAACTTCTCAAAATATTGTATGTAGATTCTCATTAAAATTTATGAAAAAAGACAAACAACTGCATAGAGCTCCAAAACAATTTGTAGAGTAGCATGTAGAGTAATTTATCAATTTGTTAAGGTTTTGAAGAAATGTTTAGCTTCTTATTAATTGAAATTAACAATAAAATAACTTTCTGTAAAAATAAAATTTAATTATTTAAGAAAATTTTTGATTTTCAGTTATATTTTCTATACATTAGTAAGTATCAATTTTCCAGTATTCATATATTAGTAGCTATTATCAAACAAAGTATTGTATATGCAAATATTGGGTCCTTATAATAATATTTTTAATTTTAATATCAAATCCTTTGCTTAGTGGTAATCATCATTGTTTTTTATATCAAATAAAACGAAAGCATTATCATTATTAACTTTTAACGTTAACGGAACATTAAACATCAATATTTAATTAACTACAAAATTTACATTTATTGATTTTGTTAAAGAACAAAATTCTAAGTCATTTTAAAGTAATTTAACTAAAACAGCGGAAACTTAATATTTTAATTAAATATTACAACTTATTTTCAAAAATTTATTTTTAAAATAAATTTGAGTCAGTTGTGATATATTGTGATCTTGAAATCGAAAAATATAGTGTGATAATTAAAGTTTAAAAATCCAAACAGAGCGTAATGGATCTTCGTAGATGATAACATAAAAGAACATAATAATTACACCTAAATAACGAGCTCTCAGTTTCCAAAATTTGGTGCAGAAAACACCTTGACTCGTTAGCAAGACGCAACAGTTGGAGATTTTTTTTTCTTTCTAATGCAGCTGGCAAACACTTAGGCAGCTTGGTTTTGGATGCCTTAAGGCAAGCGCTGCACAGACGTACTCACTTTGCATTACCCAGGGGGCGCGTGTAACTTGAAGATAAGCCACGGACGCGGAGTAACAATGCCCCCACAGTTGGAGACAAAATGATATTATACAGACTAACCTGTTTTTGGGCTGTGGATCAAGGAAGGAATAGAAAAAAAAATACAAAAAAAAATTAACTTTAAACTTTATAAATAGATATTAAATACACTGTTTGCAATATATTTTTAAAAATTTATGCAATAATAGGGACCACATAAAAAGTCCCACATAGAAAATATATAAATGAAAACCTCACGATGTAGCACTACCTCGCATCTAATATTCGAGGCAATGAGATAATATAATATCAGTATATGATACAATATATAGATGATAAAATACCACCATCATATATAAAGGTGGGCCTACTGTTGGGTCTTAATTTCCATGCTATTTTGACAGCTATCTCTTTTTTTTTAATAAATTTTTATTCATAATATTCATTTAATTGATTTTTTTTTTTTATATCGCACAAAAATATCAAAAAGAAAAGCACAAAAATATCGAAAAGAAAAGCACAAAAAATATCGAAAAGAAAAGCAAAAAAGGACCGCATAAAAACAGGTTCGACTGTAGACATTTCATCTTAAGACGTGTTAAAAGTTCAAGAGAATTTATTCTCCAATCATTGATCCAGATTTTGAATAATCGGTGCATTTCAGCAGCTTCAATTAAGATTAGTGAAATATATGGGGTGCCTCAGTCGAATCAATTAATGGAGGAATGGAACTTTAATCATTTCAAGGCCTCATTGATTTTTAATTGCCCTACTCGAGCAGTCACTTCCCCTAGTGAAAGTCGATTCGCACCACAGATTATAAACATAGATTCATAGAAAGAACAATATTGTGTCTAATCTTAGATGTAAATTTACATCAATAAAATTCATACGAATAACTTTCACACTTATAATCTTGAATTGCTAAAAATGAAGTTAAAATGAGATTAAATGAGAATGAGTATCATTCCATGTGTAACGACAGCAAACGTAAAATCAAATAATATAACAGCCGATAGTAAGTTTTTGAGTTATAATTCAATTTAGCATATTGAAATTGCTTCAGAATGTTTAAAATATGATTCAAAAAACTATATTGTAACCTGTCATAGCTTTGAAGATATTGTGGATATAATACACCACTTCCACGTCTATTGAATTAAAATCTTTTATTTCGATTTTAAATTTTTTTTTGATAAAAATTTTTATAATAGAATTTTATTCAATTTGATCAGTTTCAAATTAACTAGATTTAACCGGATCAATTATAATCAACATTTATTACCTCGCCTTGTGGCCCAGTTGGAACATGTGTAGCAAGTAGATCAGTAGACTAGAATTCATATAAATCTGATGGCATGTGTTGCTGTCACTAACCTTGGAAATTAATGGACTCGTATGTGCATCCTTTTCCTCTATTCAGTTAAGAATTTTGTAGGTCTCTTTCCAAGTAAAATTATCCTTTCTGTCCGTCAAAAGTACCTCTCTGGCATTTCTGACATACACTGGAGTACTACTTCTACTAATATTATACCACAGAATATCATGGTGCACAAAGCTGAATTGCCCTTTTAAAGTTTATGAATCATTGGAGCATATGTATGTTGTTGTGTATACAAAATGAAAGTGCAAGAATATGGAAGATTCATTAAAATCAAAAGAATAGAAAGGGAATGGCGGTAACGTTGAAATAATTATCTGAATAGAATTGAAATTTTCAACACTCAGCAGGATGAAGGCACCATAAGTGTTTCAGAAATCCCAAGATTTGAGTCCAGTAAACTATTTCTACTGATATTACACAATAAAATATCATTGCATTTAAAGTTGAGATGCCTCATTATAGTTTTGGAATTATTTGAACTGATGTTGTATATACATACAACAGAAAAAGCCATAATATCAAGCGTTCTTCAAAATCAGGTGATTAGTGAAGGTGGATGGTGGTAAGCATTGAAACAATTATCTGAATAAAATGGAAAGTTGAACTGTTTTCTGGATAAAAAGTTTATAGTAGTGGTAGAAATCAGTTACATTTGTGCGGATAGAATAGAAAAAAAAAATTTAATATGTAGAATAATTTTTAATGTTAACCTGTAATATATCAATGAATGAAAAATTTTGATGAAATTTTGCCATAAATAGTATAAATGCAAGTTAAAACACAAATAAAAATTTTTAAAAATTTAAAAATAAAATTAAACGTGCTTTCCATTGGCAATGGAACGTTAGGAAATGATATCTTTTTAACTGATACGCTTATAAAAGGGAATAAATTGATATTTAATGTTTACATAAAAAATAGCAAAAAATATATGTATAATGCATTGCAAAACACTACTCGCGGTGTTTAAATATTTTTTATAAAACAATAGCAAGATAAATTGTTCATCATTTCAGTTTGCTAATCCATGGACTGAACGATTAGTATAATAATAATATCTAGCAAACAAAATGTGATTTGTCTTTGTTGACAAAAATGCAGTATGTAATTTATTTACAATGGATGTATAAATTTCTCTAATATTTTAGGAATTTTAAAAGGTTATATATGAAAAACGGAGATATTAGATAAGAAAAAAATGCATAACTAAATAATAGGCTTTAACAAAAAGTATTAGGACTGCGAAGTGATTACTTAAATCAGGCAGCAACTTTTACATTTTTGTTATACATTTTACAAAAATACTAAACATCTAAACTTTAAATTTAACATTGTAATATATAATAAAATCTAAAGATATCATCCATAATTATTTTTGAAAAAAGTACTACTGATTAAAAAGATGAAACAGCGATTATTTTTTTTCGTAAATACCACACACGCACGCACACATATAACTATCACTCAAATCTGGTAGCAAATATTCGATATCATGTATAATGTGAATCGTGAAATTAGAGAATGTTTGTGTGAACTTCCCAGGTCGAAACAAGTTTTGAATATTAACTATCATGAGTGACCCTCTGCTTGAAGCCATTATATGTATAATATAAGCTGAGTACACTATATTAATATAGGTTGAGTACTGTAGACGTTACACTATCTACTCTTTACTTTAATATATTGCTAACTAAAATAACAAAGTTGAACCTGATCAGATGGTTTGAAGTATTTTTAGATATGCAATTCAAGCAATTCCCACTAGCGTTAATGTTCAACAATAATTTCAAAAACTTTTAATTCAAATGTCTGATGATTCTGTTCAAGAAAAATTTTTGCATATTTATGAGTTGGCCTTTGTATCAAGGATTTCGTCAATTCGTTTCAATTAATTTCTTGGATCATGCATGGCAACAGCTTAATATGAATAAAGAAGGTGAAAGCATGACTATTTCAAGTCCTTTGGAAGAATATCAATTATAACCAGCACAGTTTGAAAATATAGAATGTCTGTGTGAACTTTATCTTTACCTTTACCTTTTAAAACTTTTTTTACAAAATTTATTAAAATGGTGCGAATTAAAGTGTGAGAAAAGTATCTTTTGTTTTTTGAGTTATACCAAAAATTCTGTACGATTTTTAAAAGTAATAATAACAATGATGATTGTCATAGTCCTATTATATATACCTTGGAGACATCTAAATGACATCAAAATGAATCTTGGAAACATTTAAATCTGCATGAGAAGAATTTTAGGAATGATTATTATCTACAAAATTTGGAAGATGAGGAAGAATTTGAAGAAATAAATCAAATGGAAGTGGATCAACCATATGATTAGATGGTTGTAACATCTGGACCAAGTAATATGTTACAAGTAGATATAAGATGTTCGAATCAGATTTAATTGACTTATAATATTAAAATAAATATTCTTGAAATAATATGTCCAGTATAATTTGCCAAATATTATTTATTTTCTCACGAACGAAATTTGAAAATATGTTTTTAATTTTTTTTTTTTACAAAAATTTATTAAAGTTTACGAGTTCCAATGCGAGAAAAGTACATTTTTTTCTTTGAGTTACAGCAGAAATTTAATACGATATGGGTGGTAATAATACTGAAGATTGTCATAAGCAGCAGGTCCTATTCTACATAACAATCTCACATTGAAGACATCTCAATGAATATTGGAGACATTTAAATCCTCATGAGCAGCATTTTGTGAATGAATATTTATTGAGATATGAATCGGATTCTTTACTACAAAATTTGGAAGATGAGGAAGAAATTTAAGAAATAGATGAAATGGAATAGGATTAACCATATGATTGGATGGATATAACAGCTCGACCAAGTAACGTGCTAGAAGAAGTATAGTAGATATAAGAAGTTGAAATTAGATTTAATTGGCACACAATTTCAAAATAAATGTTGTTGAAAGAAAACGTCCAATATAATTTGAAAAATGTTATTTTTCTCACGAACAACAAAATTTAATAAATATTTTTGAAAAGCAAATTGAATTTCTAATTATCTATAATACAGATACACCAGTCCAAAGAATTGTTATCCAAGAAAATATTTTTTTTTTTTTGTTCCAATGCAGCTGGCAAACACTTAGACAGCTTGGTCTTGGATGCCTTAAGGCAAGCGCTGCACAGACGTTACTCACTTTGCATTACCCAGGGGCGCGTGTAACTTGAAGATACGGACGCGGAGTAACAATGCCCCCAACGCTCTACGATCCTATTAGGACCGGGACCTACAGTTTAAAGAGGATTCCGAACCACTACAAACATCCATGGCACCGCCGGGATTCGAACCCGATACCTGTGGTACCGAGCGCCAGAGCCCTATCCACCCGGCCATTCAGGCCCCATCCAAGAAAATATGGTTCTGAAAAAGTAAAATAATTCCATATTTTATTAAAAGATTGAATGAAACACTGGGATGATTTTCTTAGTCAACTATTGTTGACTTACTTGACTTGTTACATTACTAACTTGACTATTGTTACAACTTGAGTCAACTATTGTTTCTGATATTTATAAATGTTTCAACAATGTATTCCAGACTTCCCATAAAAGGGGACAATGTTTTTAAAAGATCTTAGCTTGCGCTCATTTGAAGAGATTATTCGTAGTTGTAAATTTTTCATTATAAATGAAGTAAACATAATTGTATGTAGACTAATGAGAAAAATCAATTTGAGACTATGTAATGCTGTGCCCTAGAGACAAGGTGAACCTTTTGAGGGATTATTTGTTTATTTTTTCTGGAAAGTTAGGTAATTACCTCTCATTAAGAACAGACCATTTTATAAAGAAACGTACTGAAGGAATTAAACTTTTGATGAAAGGAGAATTATTGTTTGCATAAAATATTTAAAAGTTCTTTTTTAATCTTCATCACTTTGATAAGATGTTTCTCAACAAATATTTTTGAAGTATATTTTATCATATTAGCAATGAAATTACTTTGAAATATTAATGAGCCATACTCTGAAAATTCTTTCAATGCAACAAAGAAAATTGTTTCATGAGACTATAAGATTATTTGCTACGAAAAAAGATACAAGAAAATTTAATTATCAAAAAAATTAAGGAATTGCTGCAATCGATTGCTCACGTTAGAGAAATTCAAAACTGTTCTATAGCAAAATTAGTAACTGCAGAGTTACTGGGGGGACTTGAGCAGTTTTTATCAATTGGGTCCGAAGTTATGCTGCGTTCTAACATTTGGATTGAAAAAAGATTGATAAACGGAATATTGGGTTATGTTAAAGATGTTATCAATGGAGAAAATCAGAATCCACTGATCAGATCCCCAGATACATAATAGTTTTGTTCTAAGGTAGCTGGCAAACACTTAGACAATTGTCTTGGATGCCTTAAGGCAATAACTCCACAGACGTTACTCACTTAGCCTTACACAGAAATGCATGTAGCTTGAAGATAAGCTACAGAGCGCTAGCCACTCAGTCGTTCAGGTCCCTATATTAACAATGGTTGAATTTGAAATTTGCATGCATGCAATTTCTGAAAATAGTGGTTGTGTTCCAATTTCGCTAGGTAATAAATTTTGGAAAAATGAAAATGATAATTGTTCAAGAACACAATTTTCACTACATTTAACCTTTGCTTTTACAAGGTTTGAATCTGAATGGAGCTGTTGTGTATATTGGTGTGACAGGGATATCAGTTGGATTGACATACGTTGCATTATCCAGAATAAAATCTATATGAATACCCCAAAAAAAATTTTCTTCTGAAAGATTTCGAAGCATCTGAAAATACCTTATTAAAAGAATTATCTTAATCTACATTATTAAAAGAATTTAAATGCTAAAAATATAATATTTTTATTCAATTCTTTCAAAGAAGTTTAAAAATAGTTTTTTCCGAAATTTCTATAGGTCTTTATTCAAAACAAATCTTTTTGTTAAAACGCAAATTTGAAAAAGAAAATTCTTTTATTTTCATCAATAAGCTATAAATAACCCATGCAGAAAAGAAAAATCTTTCTTTTTTTGCACTTTGACATATGTTTAAAAAAAAAAAAAGCTTAACGCCTAGGGGTAAAAGCTCATTAATTAAACTGATGTAGTTAAGACCCCATGGAGATCTTTATTATTTTCTACATGCATGTCATTGGCTTAGGAATTTTAAAAAGACTTAAGGAAATGACATTTTAGTGGGCAGTCTATAATAAATTCTAACTATTTATCGCTCATTTAATCATAGAAGGTAGTTGTTAAAGGTGACATTAACTTTAATCTCAACTGTGGTAATACAATAAAAATAATTATTACTTTTAATATATGCAATTTTAACTATTTTTACTGTTTGCTAACGTTTTTCAATAAAATTGCACGAATTTTTCTTGCTTATTAGTAATCCAACAAGAATTTGACAACATAGCATTCATTTAATAAATGAAACGTTATAATTTTGTATACGGGTCCTTTTTTGTAAGTTTAGAATTAATAGGAATTTTGTAACAAAAATTTTTGATGTCAGCTTTTATCATACGCTGAATCAATTGCGCTAAAATTTTTGTTTTTAAAAAGGAAAAAATTTAAATTAGAAATTAATTAATATTGTAAATTAATTTTTAATCTAACTACATTGCGACATAAATAAGTTACTTTTGATATATTTCTTACGATATCATTTACGTGAAATCTTATAATAATTACGAAAGTTATTAAGGATGCCTCATTTTTTGACGCCATTATACATTGGTTGGTTTGTTTTTCTTATGTATACCGAAATAACTCATGGAAAAAAGGTATTACTAATTAAACTTGTCCAACCTTAGCAAGTAAAATTACCAATTTTCTATAACATCAAAACTAAACAGTGTACATTGGAAATAGTAAAAACTAATGTAAGCAATGGGGCTTGATATCAAAGTGACTGGATCTCTGGCTCTCGGTGCAACAAGTTTCGAGTTCGAATACCGGCGGTGTCATGGATGTTTGTAGTGGCTCGCAATCCACTTTAACAGTACTTCGCGTTATAATATGGCTATAAAACGTTAGGCAATGGACTGACAATTATACGCCATAAAAAAATCTCCCGTCTCTAAATCAGTAGAAAGACGGCCGTGACCCACCATGGGGCTGTTGCGACAATGATGAGGATGATAATGATGAATTATTATTTTTCTATTTTTCTAACTATTTTTTCTAAACTATTTTTCCCATTTTTTTCAGGTTTGTATGTCATGCTTCTAGCGTAACACGTAATTGGAAGGAACAATGAAATTAAGTACCAGGAATATATGTGTAGTTCGTGTATAATTTCAAATAAATTTTCTCAAAATCAATTTACATATTTTTATTCATTACAGAGAAGGGATAAACAATTTTTTTGTCAAAAGTATTTAATGTGAATGTATAAATCCGGCAGACGCTGGTTTTTCCTTGTAATTTTAAATTAAGGTCATTCAGTTCAATCTGTACAAATTTAATAACTTTCAAAATCACTCCTATCTTGTAATCCAGCCAAGTGATAATTCCTTTCAAGAATGAACTCAAGCAATTGCGCTATTTTGTTAGAACTTTCCCCAGTTATGCCATTGTGCTGCGATATAATATGACAAGAAAATTCCTCCAGTTTTTCAGAAAACTCTCAGAATCGATGATGATTGAGGGCATGTTTTCTGATATAATTAGCGTCTCATATAACTGGTTTTAAAACTTTTGACATATCAATTATTTTTCTCCCAAAGACGGTTGATGAAGGATTGTCGTTCATTTTCTGTGGCCTATGATGAGAAACCAATGATGCTTTTGTTATTTCCCCACATCTTTTTTCCACGGTCAGTAGTGATACGCTTTAATTTTTTACACTGAAGAAGGTTTTTCTGAACATCTTTTTTTTCAATGCAATTAAAATAACTTCAACAATGGTCGTGCAGTGAATGCTATGAACATCAAGAAGTTCTTCATAATTTTTATCCATCCTTCAAATAAAACATCTGATCAGTATTCAAAACATATGTTCAATCATCCAGGGTCAACGAGAATCACCCTAAGTGTCGATTTTTGTCAGACAATTGAGTAAAAAAATAATTTTCTGCAATGTCATCCACTCTTCGAATCACAGAGTTTACTGATAAACTGATGTTTTTAAATAAATTAGCGTTTTCTGGACACATTTGTTCTACTACTGCAATTATACAATCAGTAAAGGGTTTTTCAATTTTCGCTATTGAATGAGGAATTCAAAAATTAGCACAAGTTGTTGTTTTTTATTCAGCATTCACTTTCTTAAATAACAACTGTTGAGATTTCAACCCGCGTTTCAAAGATTCATATTTTTTAAAACCTTAGTCTATTTTTCAATGTCCTGATAATGTTTTGTCCCATAATGATATAAATGTTAATATTGTATTCTTTGAGAACAGATGTCGTTTCATTACAAATTATACAAATTGCCTTAAATGTCACGAAATGCTGATACTTCCGTTGCTCTTTAAATGTCCTGCACTGACTATTCATCTTTGGTTCCGTTTTCATATTTATACAAATTCACACAAAAGGCACGTAACATCGAATCAAAATAATGCACTTATCAAAATTTGAAACCGCCACACTCTTGGTTGTCATCCGTTTAATACCACATATCCTCAGTATATTCAAATACAATCAAAAGAAATCGAATCTTCTAGACAAGCTATCAGAATCAGAACTTTTCTACAACTTGTTGTATTTTAGCTACTTGTTACACTGGCCCTGCATACTTCGACAAACAAAACATTTTGACTAACACACTAACCTGACACTTTATTGGGACATGAATGACCGAGTGTCTAGTGCTCAGTAATAAGGTTTCGGATTCGAGTCACGGTGATGACATGGATGTTTGTAGTGGTTCGGAATCCACAAGCAGTATCTCCCAGTCTCATATGACTGCAAGAGTGTCAGGAGTCAAGTCAGATTTCTACCTACGAGTGCTCAAAAGCAACAGCCCCCTTTCCCTTCAACCACACGGGTTCGTGGACTTGGTCTAGACGTCTACCGAATGGGATAAGAAACAACAACAACACAACTTGGTGTATCTTAGCTACGCTGACACTGTATATTTCGACTAACCAAACATTTCACACTTTTGACTAGCACACTAACCTGGCACTTTTGCCTTATTACGCTGCTGCTCAGAAGATGGCGCTGTACTATGTAGCATTAGATGGCATCTCGGTCACAACCATATGTCCTTAACACTTGCACGTAATTACCAACAGAAATTGGGAACGGAGCGGAGCACTCCAGAACCATAGATAACACATAGTAGGTATAACCTCCCTCTCTGTTATACCTACCTCTCTAGTTATGAAACGAAAATTTGAGCATAATTCAAAACTACAGTATGTTGATATGATAATCTAGCTAGGCCTTGGCCTTTGAGTCTTAAGGCTCGTTCCCACCGAGGCGTGAAACGTTGAACATTCATGCGGCAGGCAAGAAAATTTTTCGTCCCTTTCACAGCGAAACGTTGGTCAACTCGAAGCGGTGGACTTCAAACCGGTTTCAGGCGAACGTGGTGAGGCTAGCGATTGGTCAACGCTTCTCGCTTAAACGCCTCGGTGAGAAAGAACCTGTAGCGGAGAAGTTTGTGTTGCCCTTAGAGTAAATAGTTTCGAGACTCCTGGTGTAGTAGACCATAGGGGCTGTACCATTTATTGTTCTTTTCACTCATTATTGCATTTGTGTAGGAACAATGATAAATGATTGTTGAAAAACTTCTACAGCCTTAACGTCCCGGAATAAAAAAAAAAGTATGCCTTCCTTCCCTTGCATTTATCTGCATTTCGTAGAGCAACAGCCATTAAAACTTGCTGTGTTTGTCATTGTAACTTGTTCTGTTAGTGATTTTAACAATGTTGTCATCCAAAATTTATAACGTATCGATTGTTTTATTTAAAAGTGTCTTATTTATAGAATAGCAAATTAATATGTAAAATAGCAAAATAGCAAATTAATATGTAAAAAGAATAACGATATACGTCTGGAGACATCTTATAATAATAAAAAATATGTATATCAAAAAAATATTTACTTTATCTATGAAATTAAATTTATCTTTCTTGGAAATTAAAGAGCAACAGCAAAAAAAATGTTTTTACACAAATAAAATCAATATTTACAAAAGAAATTAATTTATTATTGAAACATACATTTTTTAACACTTCGTGTTATTTTATTTGACATATTATATTTTTTATCTCATTTTTAATTTGCATATAAAACAAAAAGGAGAAATAAATTTCGTTTTTTTTCATTCAAAACAAAAAAAAGGAATAAATAAACCTAGTAATTTTTAACCTGAAGCAATTTTTTCATTTTATATTTAGCAACAATATTTTTTTTTTTTTTTCGAACGATGGAAATTTTTATTCTTGCACAGATTTGAAAGAAAAGTAAAAGATGAAAATACAAGCTTCCTGGAAATTCCATAAGATTTGAATGTCTTAAAATTTTTGCTCTGTTATTTATGCTATTGCACTGATATATGTATGTTTATGTATGAACGTATGTATAAGATTGAATTGCATGCTATTCGAAGAACGGTGATATAAATAAAAAGATTATTTTGTATATTTTGTTTTGTCTTTTGTAAATGTTTCTACTTTGTAAAAATATTTTTATGGGATACTTTATTATGGGTTACTTTATTTAATTCCTTAATTTGTTTTTTTTTTTAATATTGTCATGCACTTAAGATTATTTATTAAGATTACTTTAGCATTTAGTAATTTTAAGATCATTTAAATTTCATTAATTTCAAAATTAAGCAAAATTCAAAAATGTATACCCTGAATTATTTTTAACGATCTGTACACTCTTCACACATATTTAGGGAATTGATGATAGATTCAGCAATAATCAGTATGATAGAAATCCTGCTATAAAAAAGAAGAATGCCTTCCAGGAGTTCTCCTTAAAATAAACTGGTTTCCTTCTGTTTTTCTACAAGAAAATAAGAAAATATGCAAGCAACCAGTCTAACTATAGAGAAATGTTTTGCAAAATATTATATCTATTTAATAATTTTAAAAATCCTAGATGGGCTTGAATGGCCGAGTGTCTAGCTCTCTGGCGCTCGGTGCCACAGGTTTCGGGTTCGAGTCCCGGTGGTGCCATGGATGTTTGTAGTGGTTCGGAATCCACGTTACACTGCAGATCCCGGTCTCATATGACTGTAAGAGCGTCATGGAGCAGAAGTCAGGCTTCTACCTACGGGTGCTCCATCAGAACAGAAGCTGCACCCTCTTCCCTCCATCCATGAGGGATATGACAACAACAACAAAAATCCTAGATATGTGGATGCAAATTGAACTTTTCTGCTAAAACAACCATAATTCAAATACTGTACATTGTTCTACTCTTAGCCCAGTAGTAACAGGCACAATAAACATGTAAATGACACAAATTCAAAGTGAATTTCAAGGCATTTTGCTAGTGGAGTCCGATGCATTTATTGATTCTAGAAACGAAGAGATTTGTTGGTGATTATGACAGCATGCACATCTCATATTGTATTGGCAGTCGCCTTATGGGAGTAGTTTTCAAGGTTTTCATATGGCATATGGGTTTGGTTTGGTTTGTCGCCTTATGGTCCTTTTTGCACATTTTGGGCTAATTAGATCTGGATCTGCAGCTTAAAGTGAATTCTGAATCACTCAAAAACATTCATGCTATCTCCCAGATTAGAAACTGAAGCCTGTTGTACCAAATGCTAGAGAGTTAACCAATTGGCCATCAGGCCCGCCATATGACATGTAGGAGTAGATTTTAATTTTCCCACACTGTATATCCCACAAATGAGCAGTAACCCCAAAAATTTCTCCTGATAGATAACCATTACCTATCAATCAAATAAGCAATTGCTATCCTTTCAGGTAGGCGACAGTAGATCTACCTCCCCGTGATGCAACCTGGTAACGTCCTAGGCGGCTTAAAGATCTACTGCTATAGGCATGCAGCAACACTCAAGAGTGATCACCTTCGTGTAGGCTGTGTCTTACAATGGATTGCTGACGGCCTGTTCCAATCTAAGAAAGTTAAGATTTAATATTACATATCCAGCTACGATGTTGAGATGACTGTGGATGATGATGTTGAGATGACTATGACTGTTTGGCGAGCCCTCAGCACCGCATTGGTATTTTAGAAAACCCTTATGGCCCGACCTGTGGGAAAGACGAGATCATGGACAGACACTCTACAGCAGGTTGACCGGACTTGCATTCAGACTCCGAGGGAAAAAGATATTGGAGCGCTAGAACTTTGCTGATAAGACATTGACTTATTTCTTTTATTGTTTACTTTTCTTGTGTGTGTTTTGCACTGTTTTTATCTCATAAAAGTTCTCATCATTTTCCTTTGAGATTCGAAATAAAAGAAAACTCTTTCCTGAGCTCGTTGGTAGATCGTTCGTGGTAAACATTGTAAAATGAGGCCCACAGTTGTTGAACAATGAAAAAAAACCTTGTAAGCACTTTAACCGAACACATGGTTGGAATCTAAACATCCTGATTTCACACAAAACGCAGAAATGCAGAAATTAGGAGAACAAGACTAGATCTCTTAATTTATTGTAAATTTCAGTATAAACAAAATTCGTCTCAAAACAATAACACCCGCCACTAATTTCCATTGACTTGTTCTTCTTTATGATAGAACATCTTTTCATTCCTCTACGACTACAGTTTTGGAAAGAATTCTAATTGTGTTCTGACAAGAATTAAGAATTTATTTTATGTTCTGATAGAATGTTCTTTATCTATTCAAAGTAAATTAATTGATTTTTGTTGTGTTCCGAGTTGAAATGCAACGCCTTCCTTTTGCGAATTAAAATTATTATTCAGTGTGTAACTGGAGACAACAAACAGAGTCCGCACGTGGCAAGCGACAATGTAAGATAAAAATTTTTTGTGAAATAAATTGTGTCTCGTTGCAACATTGTTGATTCAGTTTTCAGGAGGGGGTAAGCATGTTATCAATTTTTATATTTTTAGAAAAAAGGAATTATAAAGAAGATGAAAAAGGAATTATAATTTCAAATTCGTTGTTCATCAACCGTGAAAAGTTCCCTGGAGATTTTTATTTATTTACTTATTTGAATGAATGAATCAATAAAGTCGAGAATTTGGTTTATTTTTGTATTTTGAATGGCGTCGGTCGAAGTGTGTCGCATCTCTCAGCAAAAGATGTTTTCTTTCGGAATAAATTTTGTGGATAAGTGAACATTATATAGATTTAAAATATCATTTTTTTTTCTTCTAATGCAGCTGGCAAATATACCGTGATCTTCGCCATAAGGGCTGCACCGATGTTACTCACTTTGCATTACACAGGGGCGCGTGTAACTTGATGGTAAGCCCGGACGCTGAGTAACAATGCCACCGCAGCGTTCTACGATCCTATTGGGACCAGAACCTATGGCTTAAAGTGGATTCCCAACCACTACAAACACCCATGGCGAAGCCGGGATTTGAACCCGATACCTGTGGTACCGAACGCCAGAGCGCTAGCCATTCGGCCATCAGGCCCATATTATTGTTCTCAAACTTTAAAAAAATGTGAATTTAGCAAGTTTAAAAAAATGTGAGTAGCTTTATTGTATTGTGGATATATGAACATTATATTGTATTGTGGATAAATGAACATTATATTGTATTATGGATAAATGAACTTTATATTGTATTGTAGATGTGAACATATTATATTGTGGATAAGCGAACATTACATTATATTGTAGATAAGTGAACATTACATTGTTTTGTGGGTGTGAACATTACATTTTATTGTGGGTGTAAACATTATATTGTATTCTGGATAAGTGAGCATTATATTGTATTGCGGATAAGTGAGCATTATATTGTATTGCGGATAAGTGAACATTATATTGAAATGCCAATAAATGAATATTATATTATATTATCGATAAGTGAACATTATATTGTATTATCGAAAAGTGAACATTATATTGTATTGTGGATGTGAACATTCTATAGCTTTATTGTATTGTGGATGTGAATATTATATAGCTTTATTGCATTGTGGATGTGAACATTATATAGCTTTATTGCATTGTGGATGTAAACATTATGTACCTTTATTGTATTGTGGATGTGAATATTATATAGCTTTATTGCATTGTGGATGTGAACATTATATTATTATTTATTTGTAGCTATCATTGCTGTCAAGTTTAAAAACGATAAATTAAAAAATTTGTGTGTAGAGTTAAATATTCAATTTTCATCGTCGATGAAAATCTTCGAACTGAACTGATAAGTTTAATCGAAACTAGTAAAATTTATAATGATCTATATCTGAATATATTTTAGAGGTTATGCATAAGAAAACTGAACATTCGATAAATGAGAAAATTTTGAATGATCAAAAAATGGAATTCGAAAGATTTTAGCATTTTGCTCTTAGATAAAAATTATAAATATTATAGCTCCAATCTGCATCTTCTGAGAATAAACCGCTTGCTTATGATGAGTGCAGTTTTCATTTAGAGAATTATTCAAAAGCATTAAAATATAAACAATTCTAGTTCCTAAAAATGTGAAGTGTTTCAATTCGCTAGAAAGCTTTCAGAACAAAAGGTGTTAGTAGCGAAAATTTTACTAAGCATTTTAGGAGAAAGAGTTGGTTATTTAGGAGTTTATGTAAAAGAAAAGGAGTTAAGTGAGCATGAAAAAGATTTAATTCTTAGCTCGAATTCAAAAAATTCGAGCCTACCCCTCAGGAATATTTAACAGTTTAAAAATGCTGTGAAATTACCAACGAAAAATTACGTACAATTTTCCTAGAGAGGTTATTCGGTTTCTGAATATTATATTCAACTTCGTAAAGGGAAGCAGTTTTCTAAGTTGTGTGAATTACTTGTTGCTGATTAAATATTTAAGTCTCTTCCTCGGAAGTTAAAAGGTCATGCAAGGATTAAACAAGGAAAGTTATTCTATTCTCCACAGGAGTTAGGCAGAGAGTGTGATTATTTTTAGATTCAAAGCCAGAATTAAAGCACAGTAAAGTTCTTTAATTCCGGTTTTGATACGATCTGTTGCTAATAATGATCAAAGGAAATTTGGAAAAAGTAATTTTGAGAATCGTAATAATAAAAGTGCATCTAAAGTGTTTTTATCGATTGTTAATTCAAAATGTATTCTATTGCTTCTATTTCCTGACAACCACTCAATAATTAGATGTCGAAATTTCAAAAATGCAGTTTGTCAATGATAGAGGTGTAAAGGCTCAAAATTTTTTTTAAGTGCCTTTCACCAATTTGTAATGTTAAAAGGTGTTCTGGGCGAAACTGTTTTTGTTAATGACCACTTGTAGAATTTGTTTTTCATTAGAAAAGCATTTTATTCCCAGGAGAGAGGAATGTATGTTATTTGACAAATATGTAATAAATCCATCACTCAAATTTGACAGCAAACGATCTTTATTGTGGGTAATTACATTATGAGCAATTATCGTTTTGTACTAATGAGAACAACCTGTCACTCAAATCTAGTAGATATTCAATGTCATTTATAATGAGACTCATGAAATTAGGGATTTTCTGTGCGACTTTCACAGGTCGAATCAATTAAAGATGGAATATAGACTGTACCATGAGTTGTCGCATCATAATCGTAATCGACCATAAGCTGGGAAATGTTTACTCCAATGAGAAGTGAGGAAGCTGATCACCCCTCTTGACGGATTTTCTTTAAAGGGAGGTTTTTGGCGAAATAAATGAATAGTTTAAAAAACTAAAAACACGCTTTTAGAGTTAATCAAACTAAAAATTTAAAAAAATAATTGTTAACATAAGAATAAAATGACTGACGAGAAAATGAATGTCACTGTTCTAAAAGCGTGGGATGCTCGATATCAATCGTTATAATTTTTCACTAGTTTCATTCCGAAATGCAGAGTTAGTTTTAAAATGTCATACAAAGCACCCCACGCTTTTAGAACAGGACATTCATTTTCTCGTCAGTCATTTTATTCTTATGTTAGCTTTTACTTTTTAGTTTGATTAACTCTAAAAGCGTGTTTTTTAGTTTTTTAAACTATTCATTTAGTTTTTACTTTTAGTTTGATTAACTCTAAATGCGTGTTTTTTTAGTTTTTAAACTATTGATTTATTTTTTACTTTTCAGTTTGATTAACTCTAAAAGCATGTTTTTAGTGTTTTTAAACTAATATTTAAATGAGGTCCCGGTATGAAGGAGTGGAGCTATAGTTCTTACAATAATGTAAGTGTGAGTAAAACAAAGGCTATCGCTTAAAGTAGGGCAAAATCGGGCCCAAAGAGTCAGTTACAAACAAATAAATATACAGACGGAGCTAATATAAAAAGCGTATTAAAAAGAATCAACTGTTTTCTTTTGAAAAATGCCTGTAAATGTTTCTTTTCAGCTTAAATAGTGTATATGAGGAGAAACAGATCTCCAGGGGAAAAAGTCAGTTACATACATACAAACATACAGGTGAAACTAACAAAAGCGTATTAAAAAGGAAAGAGTTCTGCGACGAGTCAACTAGAAGCGTTATTTTTTTTCTCTGAAGTGACTGAACAGGTCGGAGTTTTTCGCCTGTTTACAAAGTGAGCCTTTGTGGTTCCATGTATCACGCCGTGTGATAATTAAGGTCTGCGGCAGTCCATTATAGGACCGGTATAGGCCGGGGCATTACACACTTAATAAGTTGCATTATTTCCCTAGAGAAAACCGAAGGACGAATGAAATTACCAAAAGGGAAACTAGTGCAATAAAAAGTCAGGTAGAGGATTCAAAATCTACTGCAATTTTAAATGCGATTATCAAAATTCTAGTGTTACGAATGAAAAAGTGCATTCGTCCTTCTCAGTTAATAGCATAATTGAAAATAAACTATAAAAAACTTTATTGTTGAATACTGCTATAATTTAGATTTGAAATAAATATGGGAATTTGTATTCTGTAATTTGTATTCTTTTACTTGATGTAGGTAGCCATTCGGATATTATGACAAAAGAGTTTGCAAATAGATTGGGATTAAAGCACGAAAAATTAACGTGATAATATCGTGTTTAAATAATTCCTCAATGATTGTTATCAATTTCATCCAACCCGAAATTTTAAGTCAAGAATTAGAATTTCTTGTTGCGGAAAATTACTGATTCAACAACAGGTAAATATTAAAGTGTTCAAGAGCAAATTCTTTCAAATTTTAAGTTGGCAGATAGTTTTATAGTTCCCTAAAATGTTGATTGTCTTTTAAGGGCAAAGTGGTTTTATCTATTGTTGAGGCCAGATGATTCTCTTCACCAAATTTAGAATTTTTTTGAATTTTTGGTTAATGGTAGTGTTACAGAATCATATAACGAAGAAATTCATTGTGAATTAATAATCAAGACAATGTAAACAGAGATTCTAAGAACTAGAAAACTTTGGAAGGAACCCTAAATCTGATGAGGCTAAAATTGCTGAGGAACATTTTGTTCAAACTCATTTCATAGAATCCAACGGAAAATATATAGTGACAATTCCTCTTAAAGAGGACCCCAGTTGTTTAGGTGAATCTAAAAGCATGGCTTTAAAAGATTTAATTCCTTTTAATCTTGTGATCAAAAGGAAGTGATAGTAAACAGTTTAAAGTGCAAATATCAGTCTAAACATATTCTAAATAAAATTTGTGCATGCATTTTCATTTGTTTTGCAAACAAAGAAATACAACTAAATATGGCGAGAGATCTTACCAGTAGTAAAAGTCAAGACTTTATTTGGAGTATTTAAATGCATAGTCTGAAAAGTATGTTTACTACCTTGTAACGAGTATTGTTTTTAATTTATTGTGTTTTTCTGTGTTTTATTTAAGTGAAAAATTGTGTTTTTCTTTGTGTTTTCCTTTATGCTCAAATAACATGTCGAAATTTAAGTGCATTGAACTGTCAATTCAATTGTAAAATTTAATGTTGTGTTAACAGCAATTTATCAAGGAAGACGGTGTATTTTCTGACAAGTATTCTTATTGTATTCTGACAAGTATTATTATTGTATTTTGATAAGTATTCTAATTGTATTCTACCAAGTATTCTTTATTGTATTCTGACAAGTGTTCTTATTGTATTCTGCCAAGTGTTCCTATTGTATTCTGACAGGCATTCTTATTGTATTCTGACAGGCATTTTATTGTATTCTTATTTTTGCGACAGGTATTCCTAATGTATTCTGACAAGTATTTTTACTGTATTCTGACAATTCTTATTGTATTCTTATTTTGCATTCAATGTATTCTGACAAGTATTTTTACTGTATTCTGACAAGCATTCCTAATGTAATGTAATGTAATTCTAATTTAATTTATGTTCTGCTAGAAAGTCCTGTATCTATACTAAGTAAATTAATTTGTTCGTGTTTTGTTCCGAGTTGAAGTGAAACGCCCTCATATGAAGAATTAAAATTATTCGGTGTAATGGTAGAAAAAGGCCACAAGTGACAAACCCAAATGTATAAAATAAAGTTTTTGTGAAATAAGTAAATTGCGTGTGACAGCAACAAATACTTACTCCTGAAATTCCTTCTTGAGTGCACTACTTCTTGAGTTGATTGATTTGACGGCATGAATAAATATCCCGTTGCATTAGAAATATAAATTTGACGAAATGGAAGCCATGGCCTCTTAGAGAAATTTTATGCAGTAAAATCTTAAAAACGTGTCTACACTCTAATACTTAAAAACATTAAAATGCATAAGGCATCTTATTATTGAGATTAAAGTCCCAAACTGTAAAAGGGCAACTCAGCTCTAGGTACAGTGATGTAGTCTGTAAAGGCATTATCGAAATTAAAATCAATATTGAACTGTGATGGACAGAAAATAAACCCTTACCTTTCTAAGCGTACTAATATCTTCACAATTTAAAATCAATATTCTGTTATAGGGTAGGATTATAGATGTCACCGCATGGTTTATGAGGTTCAGGCTTGTCTGCATTAGAAGACATGCCTGATATATTTTAATACATCAGGCATATATTGTTGATATATATATATTCTAATATTTTATCAGACATATAAAATATTCATTAGGAAAAAATAACAAGGAGATAATTAGACAGGGATAATTAAATTTTGGTTTTAAGGCTTAAAGTTTATATTTCAAATTTTTAAAAATGCTTTGCATTTTATGATGCTAATCTCCCGTTAATTAAATAGGGTTTTAATAATTAATCTTGTTAATTTCTTGAAATGCCATATCACTGGGCAAGATGCAGAATAGAAAGGTGGCTTCCTCTCTTCCACACAAGAACAAAAGCTTAGAATTTCTCGAGTCTTATTGTTGCACGTAAGAAGGAAATGGAACGTATCTTACCTTTTGCGATAAAAGAGAACATTTCTTTTTGAGATAGAAGAAATATTTTTCAGAGAATAAATATTATTTGTTCTCTGATTCCTCCAGCTGAATACATTGAAACATTTTCAGTTAAACAGTCTCTTTAGGCTCGGCAAAGATCTCTTTAGGTTTCTTATAAATGGTTGTAGTTTCCTACACTTCTAAGAAGGTTACTATTGGAGAATAATAGATAGAACAGCATGTCCTTAATGAATGAAAAACGTTTTTAACAGGAAATGAAATTTTGTTTTATGCATTGACCAGTATTGAATCAGATAGATCGAGCAAAGGTTTCTTTAAGTATCTTATAAATGGTACTAGTTTCTAACATCTCTAAGAAGGTTACTATTAAGGACAGAACGACATGACCTTAATGAATAAAAAAAAAAAACTTATAACAAGAACTGAAATTTTGGTTTGTGTAGCAAGAAATCATATAATCTTTATCATGCTAAAATATGTAAGAGTAGACTTCTGACATGCAAATCAGGAGTGGTCAACCCAAATGATCTTGCAGGCCACTTTGGAAATGCATCATAACTAAGCGCCGTATATAAAATTATATATCCCCATATTAGATTTAGACCTACTATAGACATTTTTTTGGAATGATTGAAACATAATGAGTTATTATTTTTGTGTTTACTATTTTTCTTACATGTACACATAGATAATATAAGAATAATGATACTAAACGCAGATTGTAAATAAATATAAAACACTAAAAGGAAATATAAAAAATTTATAAATATAAACAAAATAAAAAAATTGAAAATTATTAAAAAATATTTATTTCATAATGATTTCTAGTGCGATATTTGTTTCTCCACTCTTTCACTTAGCTTTTGCAAATCGATCTCAATTTGGGTATTTGCACATCGTAATGGGTGTTGCAGGTTAGCGTCCGTTATGTATGAACTTGTTTTGTGATCGGTCAATTTCATTTTCGAAAAAATATTCGGAGGTGTAAGCCTAACCGAAACCGTTAACAACTTGAACTAAGAGTCTGGTTTGCTCTGCTATCAATAATCAGCTGTGCGTATCTAGAGATGGTTAGTGCGTCACTAAGATCACTTAAAGGGAATCATAAAATCTGTTATATTAGATGTTCCAAGATGTGCACGGATCATCAGTTCGCAGAATGTAATTTAATAATACTGCGAACTCATAACTGTAAACTCATAAGTAAAACAAACAATATCTGTCATATATTCGCAAGAATATTATTTTAAAATCAAAGATAATTTTTCTCATAATTTCGACAATTAATTTTTGAATATATTGATGCACTCATAATGCCTTTTTTAATGCATTGGTTTTCACTACTTTGGTCATTAAAAAATAAATTTATTTTGTAAAACTGTGATAAACCACACAAGCCGGAAAAATATTCAAGGCAGGTTGGTCACCCCTGTGCTAAATAATAAAACTTTTACATTCGAATAATGCACATAATATTTAAATATTAGTTGCCATTACATATCTTCAACAAAAGAATTCAAAAATTTGACCTGATTCAAAAATTTAACCTTTTGGTTAAATTCTAATGAATATTAAGTTTACATCAATACATAACCTTTATCATGTTAAAATATATAAAAGTTGACTTCTGACATGCTAAATAATAAAACTTTTACATTCGAATAACACACTTAATATTTAAATATTAGCTACCATTATATAACTTAAATAAAAGAATTCAAAAATTTGATCTGATTCAAAAATTTTAACATTTCTGTTAAATTCTTATAAATATTAGTTTTACATTAAAAGATAATAGCACATGGACTTTTTAAATTATCAAGATTTCTAACGTTTTCATAATTACATAATTTTTTTTAAATTAAACATTAAAGTAGCTTCCTATTATATAAAATTATCTTAGAATTAATTTTTTCCTTAGCTTTTGACATCTTCATACCTCTCATCTTATAGGTGGCATGTTGTTTTCTTTTCTCCATCGTTGAATCTACTTAAATCTACCTCTTCAATAAGTTCTATGGCATATCGGGTACTTTGTGTTTTTCATTAAAAAAATATAATTAAAATTTGAAACTGATCCTAAGCAAATTTAAGATGGTTAATCATTAAAGTATACTTCAAAAAAAAAAAAATATCATACACATAAAAAAAAATTTTGATGAACAGGTAGGTAAAAAAAAAAAATTACCGAGTATTATCTAACAATATGATTCAATCTAGTTTCAGTAAATGGTATAATACATTTTACATTGGTAAATGTTTAAACAAAAAATTACTAACAAAGATTGCAATATCAGAAGTTATAAAAGTTGCCATGAAAAAAATCTAATATATTATAACCATTAATCTCATTACAATTAACCATGCATATACATGAAATTAAATTTTTGTTTGCTTTTAATTTATACATATCCGTATAGTTCTACTGGTTTATTTCACAAGGAATTTTAATTTTGAGCGAAGTAAGATTTTAATACATTTCAATGCCTCAAACTAATTTTGTATTAGAGTGTTAATTAGTTATTAATACCACAACAAACGTTACGGTTGCATGCTACAATAACTCACATGATTATTTTTTATGTTTGACTAATTCACATTGAATTTTTACCTGGGCTTTACTAGCCTTCCTTCCTATTCACTTCCTAAATTAAGTCAGCATTTTTTAA
Source organism: Caerostris extrusa (assembly GCA_021605095.1). NCBI lineage: Eukaryota > Metazoa > Arthropoda > Arachnida > Araneae > Araneidae > Caerostris > Caerostris extrusa. The sequence goes on along the minus strand of BPLR01015675.1, from coordinate 94,666 downwards.
TTAATTTTTTTCCTCTATTTAAATATTTCTCCCCAAAGATTTGATTTATTTTAATATTTTTAATTTTTTTTTCCTGTTTAAATTTCTTTATATTGAGAACAAAATACTGCTTACATAATTTGATGAATCTTTAGTATTCAAAATTCATTTTCCAATATATACTCGTATATTGTTTTTTACCCCACAGAAAAAAAAATTCGATATTTAATTTTCGCTGTCTGTTATTTGAACAGTTTGTGATGGAAAAAATTTTTCTAGAAAATGCTTATTTTTTAATTTAGTTTAGGATATAATCTCCACATAAGAAAACTCTTTATATTAACATTATTTTTTTAATGGACTTCAACGCTTAGACTTATATTATGATCTATTGCAGCATGATTACATAATATATTATAATTTATAAATTTCCTATTTGAAATTTTAAAACTTCTTAAAATTGTCTTAAATTAAAATCTCTTAAAATCCGAATTGAAAAACTAAAATCTCCTTATACAGACGTTTATCAAAATAATGGAAACATTCTTTACTAATATGGCGGAGAACCGCCTTTAACATGTAGTTCAGCATAGATTCGCATGGTAATCGAATCAAACAAGAGCTAAATAGTATTTGGAGGAATACTGAATCATTCTTAATGAAGATATTGTAAAAGTTCCGGGAGAGATGCCAATGGAGGATACCAATTCCGGATTGATCGTTCTAAAATAGATTATAATAGTTCGATGATATTGAGCTTCGGGGGCTGTGAGGACCTAAGTGGATGTTTTACTTCATCCTCGTATTCATCAAGCCTTGATTGGACAGGTCCCGCTACAGGAATAGGAGTATTATCGTCCTGGAAAATTCCATCTCCTGCAGGGACCAAAGCTGGCATCATAGGATGAACCTGGTCAGCTAAAACTTTTTATACTTCACCCTACTAATCCTATCTTTCAGGGTTACGATTGCATCAGCTGAAAACCACGATATGACTACCCATACCATGACAGATCCACTCCAGTCCCATGCTTGACAGTTGGAAGGAGACAATCACGATCATACGCTTGTGCAGGGTTCTCCAAACGTACACCAATCCTGTTGGAAGAAAAGTGGCAAAGATGATTCGTCTGACCCTATAACTATCTTCCACTTATCAATAGACCAGGTTTTGTGGTTGGGGTCATGTAGACTACGTCTGGCATTAATCGATGTGGCAAGTAACTTGCGAATTACTGCTCTGCCATAAATGCCCGTTCATGAAAGTGATTCCTAACTGTAATTATTGACACTGGAGAATCAGATGCTGACTAAGCTTTGCCAAGACTTTGATTGCGGTTGTTTTCTGTTTAGACTTTTCAAACCGCTTCAATATTAGTCGGTCTCTTTCACTCAGCTACTCTTTCGGTGCACTATTTTGCTTTGTCGAGCTTGTCTTGCTTCGCTGTGTATACGATGTCATGGCTTTAGACACCATACCTCTAGAAACGCCTAAAAACTAGGATGTTTTGCACACAGCTGCTCTAGATTGTCGGGCTCCTACAATTTCACTAAAGCAACCTCATACTACCATGATATGTACATGTTATGTTAAAATACTTGTAGCTAAGATTGCATTTTAATACTTAGGGAGTTCATTTTTAAATGTCGTTTTTATTCACAGGTGCTTCCATTATTTTGATAACAACCTATACAGTAAGACTTACTTAAATAAAAAATTTATTATATTTATCGAAGGTAAACAACACCGGATTATAACTTCTTATTTCAAAAAACTGAAATTATCATCTACAAAAATAAAGCAAAAATCCCTTCAGATTTCATTATACAACAGCAATAATATAAATAAAAGCCAATAAATAAATAATTGCTAGTGCTGTGGCACTTGGTACCAGAGGTTTCGGGTTCAAGTCCCAGTGCCATGGATGTTTGTAGTGGTTTAGAATCCACTTTAAATCGTAGGTCTCTGTCTCATAGGATCGTAGAGCGTTGTCTTGAAGTTTAGTCAGTTTTCAGCCCTTGTGGTTCCTCTCTGAAGTGCCAGTCTCCAGTCCCAGTCATCTGCGACGAGGTCTTCTGGACCTAGTGTTGGCTTTCCTGTTCCAGGGTGGGTAGTAACAACAACATGATTTCAATAACCATGGTCGATTGTGTATTTATGTTGTATTCCAATACAAGAAGTGAATGAATAAGTCTTTCTAATTCAGTCAAATGATTTTTAAACTATATCCTTTAACGCAGACAAATACAAAAAAATTAGACACATAAATTATATTTTTGGAAATGCTTACCTGTGGTACACTGCTGAGGAAACTGCAAATCCAGGCACAGCGCAACATATACTTCACACGCTTCTGGGCTACATTCACCCTCAAGGGATACACAATTGCTGTAAATCGGTCGATACTTATGCAGACCAGGACCATTGATGACAAATATAGACCGAATGCTCTGAAGAACATCATGATTCTGCACGCGGCATCTCCTGCAATCCACTCCATGGTGATCCTCCAGAATATTTCCATCGGAACCATTATAAATGTCACGATCAGATCCGCAATGTTCAAATGCAGAATCATTTCTTCTATTCTGGATCTACGATGTCGACCTCGCAGGAGACTGACGCACACCGCAACATTTCCTGAAGCAGACAGTACGAACAGGATGGAATATATGATGATTTCTATTCTTGTTTCTTCGTCAAATTCTAATAGATTTTCGACTGTATTGTTCCTGCTGTTAGACCAGCCGGCTAGTGTATCGTTTATCGCTAAATCAGTAGAGTTATCAACCCAAATATGTGGATCTGTCATTCTTTTAGTTTACCATTAACAACTTTAAAAAGTATTGACACGGAAAATTTCTACATATGATTCAGTTTATGAACAATGTACCAGAGAATGGTGAACTAAGTTGAAGTTCGTCAAAAATTCCTTTCTGGTGTATATGTAACATATATAAAATCAATAATTTATCTCCTCGAATGGAAATATGGAAACATTTCAAACATATTAAATATTCTAAAAGGTAAAATAAATCTAATATGCAATTCTCTTTCATAAATAATCACTTTATTTTGAAAAGGCGTTTTGTTATTCTTCTGTATAATTATTTTCTTTCTGATCTACATCTTTATTTTCTTTTATCTTTTTCTGATCTACATCTTTATTTTCTTTGATCTTTTCCTGATCTACATCATTTATTTTTTATTCTTTTTTACGATTAATAAATATTAGATTCCATTTCATGTCATTTCGCATTTTTGTCAAAAAATAATCAAAAACCAATAATAACAATCAAGGCAATTTCGTAAGTATTTTTCAATTCTTTCAAATCTTTGCTGAAGGCAGGGAACTTTTGGGCATCACATTTAACCTAGAAAAAAATGCCCAAAAAGGTTTTAGCATATTAAATAATTTTCAAATCAGTCAATAATACATTTCAGGGCAGTTAATAAATAAGTTTATGTAAAAAAAAATACAATAGCCTTTTATTTATTCCAAAAACAAAAGGGTATTATAGTTATTTTTAGTAATATTATGCATTTTATTCAAAATCAAAAGATATTCACATAAATTTTATTCTTACACAGCTATAACAATTTCAAGATACATATGAATACATTTGTAGGATGTTTCTTATGTTTTACTTGATTATATACAATAGAAAAAATAATTATATCGTAAAGGTTATACTGAACATGAAATATAAAATTTAAATTCCTTTTCGAATATTTTCTTACATTTTATACCAATGCAAGGATCTTTGAATAAAACATCAAACAACTTTTGAATTATTTTATTCTTGCATTAGATGATCAAAAGATAGTTCAAATTTTTCATTTGCTTTGCAATCGTTTTATGGCTGTTTGAAATTATAGTCTCATTAAGTGTTATCACAATATTCCTTCTTCCAGAAAAATTCGTTTTACGTTGTAAATATATTAATGAACACCAACTTTAAGGTTTGCCTCTTCTAGAGAAGTGCAAGACATTGTAGACCTCGAATACAGTAACTCAGATTCTTGAATTTTTATTTTTATTCCTTTTTAAGTTCGATTTAAAAGTTCAGAAAAGTCATTTAGAATCACTGGATAAAGCCTTTAAAATTCATTATAAAAGCATAGCCCTTTTATATGCAAATAAAATATACATAAGACAAACAAATATAAAAAAGGTAACATAGACATTTTATGTTAATTTGATATTAATAAAATAATTTGCAAGCATACATATTGTGAACGCCCTAATAAAGTTAATATAGTTTATTTCTCTCTGTTTTCCAGTATGATGCACTACGAACAGTGGTCAAATATATTTTAAAAGTTTAAGATTTTATAGCATTTTTCATACTGGAAGAGTTCTATCATTTTGTTCCCAGGAGAGAAAAATTTATATTCTTTTAGGAAGTATGCATAATAACAACCTACTACTGTGCCCAAAAGTAAGAGCAATTTTTTTTTTCAAAAACTCTTTATTTATTGTTTCAAATTTATTTTATCGCCTTCAAAGTAATCCCCTCCGGACACAATACACTTATGCCAACTTTTTCCAATCCTCAATGCATGCTAAACTGTCATCGGCAGAGATGGATTTCAAAGCGCGCGGAGATTCACGTTGAATCTCTCCAATCGATTCAAAACGGTGTCCCTAGAGTGGTCTTTTGAGTTTAAGGAATAACCAGAAGTCGAACGGTGTGAAGACAGCGGTTGTGTAACGATATGGGTTTCATTTTTTGGCGAAAAATCACAAAGAATCAATGCAGTGTGAGCTGGCGCATTCAGTGTTTTCGGTACCAATCAAGATTTGACGCGTTTCAGGCCCAAAATGGAATTGACGGAAGCTATTAAAATTCTAACATCATCATCAAGGTCTCCAATTGTAAATAAACGGTTTGCAAGCACCAAAACTTTGATTTTTTTGGACGTGAGCTTCGTCGGTTGAGGTGGATGGTCGACCAGAAGGCCAACGCGTTCTCTGCCTTTTTGAACTGTTTATACCATTTCTAAACATTTCTTTCCGATATAAAAATGCTCACCGAATGCCTTCTGCAACATTCGACACGTTTCTGCATACAAAATTTAATGCAAGTTCTTTGCTCAATTCATTCAGACATTTCGAAAATCGCCGGAATCAGTTTTAGCATCGCCCAAAACCAAGCGCAATTCAAACACTAATGAATATTTTGACGTCAAATTTCACACAGATGTCAAGAACAGTGCCAGAAAACTAAACATGAAAAAACATTGGAACTCCAGAAGTCCTAGGAATTTTAAATTGAAAATCGGTCTTTCCTTTTGGACACAGTTGTATCCCTCAAATTTGTCAGCAGATATGTAATGATGTGGATAATTATATTACATACAATTAGTATTTTGTACTAATGAGAACAACCTGTCACTCAAATCTGATAGCAGATATTCAGTGTCATTGATAATGAGACCTCGTGAAATTAGCGATTGTCTGTCCGACCTACACAGGTTCGAAACAACAGATGGAATATGAACTACACCATGAGTTGTTGCATCGGGATTGGTGATTAACCATGAGCTGAGGAAGTATTGTCTCCAATGAGAAGTGACTGAAGCAGACAAGAAATCGACAAAAAGTGTTGGTTTTTTTTTTCTCTGACAGGGACTGACCAGGCCGGAGTTTCCGCCTATATTATTCAAAGTGGTCCCCTTTTGGTTTTGTGTATCACGCCGTGTGATAACAGAGGTCTGACGCAAACCAGGTGTTTTCCTAACAATTTACCTTATGTGTTTATATATTATCATATTTCATATTTTCCCCCTTCTTTCAATTTTTAATTTTTTGATAATATCTTCTGTTTTTGTAAAAATTTTCCTCATTGTTTAGCCTCTGTATCTCTAAAAGGGAATTCTGCTGAAATTTTCACACCTCCATCGTGTGCGCATTCAATTTCATCCACATCATTCCCAAACTGTATAGGGGGGCAACTCAGCTGTAGGCAGAGTGATGTGATAGGGCGTAGCAGTAGTAGTAGTCTATATCAACCGATCTAGCCATTCAGACTCTTGGTCTCTCAACGTGAGATTTTAATATTCATGGAAATGCATTGATTCACTGCATTGAAAATGTCAATTTTGTTATATTTCCAGTCCCCAACAACATAATCTGCTAAGCTCATTGAAATTTTAACGCACTCAGTATACAGGTATCATCTTTGATATCTTGTAAAAAAAAAAATTAATATTTATTATGGAAAGAGTAGCGATCTGATGGTTAGCACATTAGAATTCAAACTAAAGAAAATTCAATTCAAATCTCAAAAAGCGGGCCAAATCAAAGGTAGCTAATTTAATTAAGACAGAAAATAAAGAAATAACAGAAATAAAAATTTTTCTTTCGAAAGCTGTGCCGGAAAATTTCAACCTTTTATTATGCTAATACAGGGTGACTACAAAAAACTGGGGAGAAAATTTTCCCTGACTTTCCTGATTAAACATGCAAACATTTCACTGACTTCGGATACTAATTATATTAGTTTCCTGGGTTTCTCTCTTCTCAGAATCAAGCACACTTTTACCCGATTTAATAAGAAAAAAATATATTTGTGTGAAATTTAACAAACAAAAAAAAAAAACAAAAAATGAAGAATCTAAAAAAAATGTTAAAACAGTATATTACAGTAAACTTCTTAATAGATAACAATTCTTACTACAACAAATATAGATCAATTATTTCATTTAAACTATTTTCATTAAGAGGAATTTACAGGATTTACTTTAACTTCTTCTTTGCTAAGAAAACTCACGAAAATTAAAAAAGCAACACATCACAAAATAGCCAACGACAATTCTTCCTGAGCGTGTTTTTAAAAGCAACACAGTATCATTGAATTTTGTTATTTTTCCCATTATGTATATATGCAATGGAAGCCCAATTTAAAAACAGAATTAGTAATTAAATACATTCTAGCAATTAAACACTCAAATAACCATTATTATGCATCCAATGCGTATGCTAAATGATATTTGATTAAATAATTTATGCTTAATATATATATATGCACTCAAGAGCCAAAACTTTATGACCACCCCTACATTTTGCAATGAACTCGCCTGGATGACGGGGAAGGCACGTGATCAGGTGGAAGTGGTATTTAACTGGTATTAAGTGGTGGTATTAATCCATGCCAAGGCGGGTTGAAGCTGTGTTGCGCGCCAAAGATGGGCCAACTCGTTATTGACAGATGGTCATAATGTTTTGGCTCTTGAGTGTATGTATATATATATAAATCTATCTAATATAAATATTTATATAAATATATATTTATAATGATTCATTAGCCTTAATTTTCAGTAATTAAATACATAAATAACAAAATACGTGAGTAACAAATGCCAATTGATGCAGATGCTAAAGGATTGTGAAATTAGGCTTAAGGAATGAATTTAAGCTTAATACATAATAAATAATTAAAATTAATAAAATAATTATTAAAATATTAATATTTAATACAACATTAAAAAACATATTAAAATGCTTACTTTTCTAAATTGGTTTAAGCAAATAGAATGAGTACAAATAATAACATGAGTACACAAGTGAAACTATATCAAGCACAACAGTGAAACTGACAATAGACTTGCCATAAATGAGAACCGGATGTATGATTGCCATAAAATGATCCAAATTTCCAAGCATTCTTGGCTGAAAAATCGTTGATCGTCATTGAAATCACCGATCGCGCACATACTTGTTGCGAAATGTTCTCATCAGCAATTTTCCCTGATTTTTTCATATTTTTACGAATTTTTCTTTACCTTTCCAGATTTTTAAAAATTTTCATCTTTAGATTTAGATCTTTTCTATATCTTTACATCTTTAAAAATTCCGGATTTTTCAGACTTCCCGGTTTTTGTCACCACCCTGTAATAATTACGAATGCTGTCTTTCTCACTAAATAATCTTCTGTATAGAATAATGATAAAAAAAAAATTTGTGAAAATTTATGAAATTTGAATTACCGTAAATGTATGGAAATACACTCAAGAGCCAAATCATTATGACCAACCCTACATTTCGCAATGAACTCGCCTGGATGACGTGGAAGGCACGTGATCAGGTGGAAGTGGTATTTAACTGGTATTAATCGATGCCAAGGCGGGTTGAAGCTGTGTTGCGCGCCAAAGGTGAGCCAACTCGTTATTGACAGGTGGTCATAATGTTTTGCTCTTGAGTGTATCTCTCACAAAATAAAGAAGACTTAAAAATGTAAGCTGAAAAAAAAATACTTTTCTGCTGTTGAAAGTGTAGATAATGTAGAAAATGCGTTTTTAGTAAAATATTTCATGCTTTTATAAATACTAATATATGGTTATGAAGCAAAAACTGTCTATCAACAGGGATAAATGATCATCAATTAGTGATCAATATCCTTAATTATTTAATCTAATGAAGAACGCCGTCTAGAGACAACTGATGTTCATGAAAATTAATTTATCATCATGCCAATCATCTTTTTGGGTAGCAATGCAAACTTTTGCTCGCTTGATGAACAAATATGAGGCGCAAAAAATAATGCTGAGATAAATAAAGTTTGAAAATATTAATTCTGCTGTCGTTTAGCTAAACTGATATCCAAGGAATTTTCACGATGGGTTCGAAACATACTTATGTCCTAGAATATTTAAGTAGAGCAAAAAAGCGAAATTGCGAACGTACTGTGTGAAAGAGGATAATTTCTAATACAAACTAATTAAGAGTAATTAAGTGTAATTAATCAAAAGATAGGGAATGGAAAAATAGAAAGCTGTGTAGCGTTTATTTTAAATATAATCAATACAAAAGTTAATATGAATAACCTCAATGATTAAGAGTCAATTTTATTATTATAATTTATTTAAATAATTTAATTTATCTTAAATAATTTTCATTATTTAATTAATTTATATATATATATATATATATATATATATATTGCGACTAAACGAGGGATTCATAACGTTTAGGATAATATAACGGATATCCATATTATTGCCCATGTTATTGGAATACGTCGCCACATGTGTCGTTAATTTCGATCCATTCATCTAGCCAGAAGAAATAACTTAATTTATATTATTTTCAGGGTAGGCATTCCTTGTTAAAGCTATCTTCAAGATGCTATAATTGATGTCCGTTGGATTCACTAATTAACATTTGGTTTTATGGATCACATGGTCGACAAATTTTCACATGCTGTCGTGTATTTTGATATATTAAATACGACAGCATGTGAAAATTTGTGTGTGTTTCTTGGCCATCAGACCGCCAAAACAACGAGGAGAGTCGATGAGGTTTGTAATGCTCAGCCTCTTGCCTCGTGAGTCGGACTACCTGGTGGGTGTTTTCTCCCATACGATACGCAAATACTTGGTATTTCCCTCTAAAAAGTCCTCCCAAAAGGCACTGTGCCCTCCTTCTTCATCCTCTTCTACTTCTTCAGCATCACGGGCCCAAGTCAAACTTCTACCTACGGGTGCTCCATCACAGCAGAAACTGTCCCCTTTTTTTCCCCTTCCACGAGACCACGCTGGTTCTTTGACTTAGTCTAGATGCTGCTGTCTACCAAGTGGGATAAGAAACAACAATAAACAAAAATACAACTAATTCATAGAAATAGATTAATAGTGTTAGAGCGATGCACTTTACTCTGTATTTGTATGCATAAGTATTTATATTTTTATGTGGTATCTTAAAGGGCTTAATATTGTTGTCGTATCCCCTGAAGAGTACAAGGGAATCAAGTATCGTGGCACTCCCGAATAATATTGGCTATGTTGATTGCCAGCTCGGGGTATAAATCCTCTTCCGAGGGATGGTCAGATAAATCATACCGTATTTTGGACTCCGTTAGCTTTTCGCACGGCTCATAGGTTGCGCATGCGCATCTATAATATGTTTGCTATGAGCATGCGCGCTAGGGAGAAAAGCTAACGGACGTCCAAAATACTGTATGCAAAAAACTCTAATGGTGGTCAATAAAAGACATCATGAGGAGTAAAAGCTCGACATCAGGGCAGTTGCCACATTCTTTGGTATTTTTTAACGCTATCAACATAAATTTTCGTATTTTTGTGGTACTTCATCTTTAATCTTGTCAGAGGAATAGCTGTTTTTCTGTCTACATTTAGTTCTGCAATTCGGTATTTAGTTTTGATTTTAGAAGGAGTCATCAGTTTAGATTTTTCCAAAGCATTTGCATCAGCAGGGAAGTAGAAATGGTAGCCTGATCCAGACTTCTGGCATTCTTCGAATCTGCAATTTCATTAAATTCCAAATCCACATCAGCAGAGATCCATAAGAGGCTTGATAATTTTTTTTAATACATTCGCTGAAATTCTGTTAATAAATTGTCTTTAATGCTGCTAATATTCATTTTATTTTGTTATAAGCTTTCAATTTTATCACCGTTATAAAGCTCCCTTTTTCTAAACTGTTAAACACACGGTTTTAGTTTTTAATTGATTATTTCAGTGATAATACAAACTATAGGCTCCGATGATTTATCATTTTAAAAAATTATTTTATATATTTTCAATAAAACTATTTAGCTTATGAAACAATAATATTGATATACCTTAGAAATTTTTAAAAAATATGTTTAAAATATTGCTTTCAGGGAAATAGTTAATAAAACCAAAGCATATTTAAAAAAAAAAATAAATTATCATAACACTCACTCTAAAATTCTGTGTTCAAGCATTTTGAAAAACATATTTAGTTTCGTTTCTTTTCATGGTGTTCACTATAAATTTCAATTTTTGCCATGCAGAAATATTGTGCTAATTTCACTTAATAAACGAGAATTTTTTTAACTGAATTTCTCTTTTTGTTTTGAATACTTCAAATGTTTGCTTAAGACAAATATTTTCATTTCATTGTTAAATTACCCACTCAATTTCAGCAAATTCTTTTTTTATAAGTTAAAGCCTTTCAATATGTATTCTTTGTAAATATGCATTTCAATATGTATTCTAAAATAATTATACCAACAAGAAAAGAGATATTAAGATAACCAAGAAAAAAGGGGAGCAGTTCAAGAAGCTCGCATTTCAAATTAAATTTCGTCCTTTATGCGAATCTAAAAAAAAAAATGACTTGTCTTTTGTCTTTAAATAATTTATTTTTAATTGCAATTGACAAATGTAGAATTTTATCGATAATGAAAAAGTAATGCTGAGAGGAGAGAAAAAAAAAAAGTATTCCATCGACAAACTTGTTTTGCAACATTGAAATGCAGTATTCAGTATTACAGTATTGTATACATAATAGAACAATAAAAATAGTTGATACAACTCGAAATAGCTGATGTGTTTAGAAAAAATATTTTTTAAAAATACGCAAAATATAGATAGATATGTTTTTTCCAATGTAGCTGGAAAATACTTAGACAGTTGTCTTTTATGGGACTCTTATTTTTTTTTTTTTTTTTAATCAAGCTCCGCACCGGCGTTACTCACTTAGTACTAACCAGGTGGTGCGTGTAGCATGAAGATAAGCTACGGAAGCGGAATAACAATACCCTCGCAAAAGCTTTACGATCATGTTAGACCGTGACCTACTGTTTAAAGTACATAATATGCATAAAATATAAATATATCCCTGTTTAGAAGCAACAGAATGTTCAGGCCAATATCTCCAGTCCTTTTCTTACTACAATTAGCGCTGCATCGTCACTTGGCTCCTTTCTCCACGTATATACTCGGAAAGACAATTATATATCAATTAACTATTCAACATAAATTATGTCCGACTCGTGGTTCACTGGTAACGTGCACCGCCGGGGAGCATTAGGACAGAGGTTCAATCCTCTGGCGATTTTGTTGTAGGCACTGTTTCAAAAAAAAAAACGAGGCGACTCGATGGCTTTTGTGATGTTCAGCATCTTACCTCATTAGTCAGACTACCTGGTGGGAATTTTCCCTGCTTTTTCCCCTTACAATACGCAAATACGGGTAGTTCCGCCTAAAGTTTCAGCCAGAAGGCACTGCCCTTTTCTTCAGCGACACGGAGCCAAGTCAGATTTCTATCTACAGGTGCTCCATCACAACATCTGCCCCCATTCCCACCATCCATGAATATATTAAGCATGGATATTCGTCCCACATTGCAGGACACTGAAGATTAGACTGAACAACAACATAAATTATAACAAATTAATATGTAACAATTAATGCATGACAAATAGTTTCTTTAAAAACGAGTAAAATATCAAAAACAATGCTATTTGTTGATAGCAGAAAAACGAGAAATATATATAAGATCATTAAATTTACAATTATTTAGATTTTTTTTTTAAAAAATGGGCTCATTTTTTTTTTAAATCATTGTGTGCTAGGATTTTCCCCCTTGGTAGTCCCAAAATTCTCCAAGTTATCTCCATAGGTTAAGCTATAAAACCTTGAAATACACGACAAAAATTAATTCAAAAATTGTTTAAAATTAATTGTTCTGATCAATAGATGAGTATTACAGCTATTTTCATCAAAATTAAAATTCCACGTAACATGTAACATTATGAAATGGGCAACTATATCAATTAGACATGAATTAAGCTTATTCACAATAAAACTGCTATTACTTTATCTTATATGCTTTCAATAGAACAAATAAGCACAAGAATACAAGTATTGAATCATTTTTTTTAGGTGTATTTTATTTTTAACATACAAATCAATGGGGAAAAAAAAACCAAGCCAAATTTAATGCTGATATAAAACGTTTGTTTCCTAAATTCTATAATAAATTCAGATAATGCAGTGATATTTTATAACGGCAATTACTGTGACAAAAAAAACATGTTGAAAATTCAGATTGACGTGGAATTTCTATCCAAGTGGATACACATTCTCCCTAATAATGTGGGTTTCTATCGGATACTAAAACCACTGGTCATAGAACGCCATCCAATCAAGAACCCTCTCCCCTCTACCGATTGGCTGACGTTTTACAATGTGAGGTTACAGTATTCTGTTTCTTCATGAAAACGTTAAGAAGAAGCACCAAATGCCAGAGCGCTAGCCAACTGGCCATCAGGCTGGCAAATGGTAAACTGGAGAGATCCGATATCATACCAATACAAACTCAGAACAACATACAAATATACAAATGAAAGACACTTTTACCTGATGGTACTTGTCTTCTCCCTTTAAACTCTCTCACAATTGTTGTTGTTACTAATCCCCCTGGGTGCAGGGGAAAGCCTAAACCAGGTCCAGAAGACCCCGTCGTAGACGACTGGACCATGGCTAAGTGCTATGCAGCTTCATTTTAGGGAGGAACCATGAAGGGCTAATATCTGACTAAACCTCAAGGCAACTCTCTATGATCCTATTAGACCGGGACCTATGGATTAAAGTGGATTTTGAACCACTACAAACATCCATGGCACCGTCGGGACTCGAAATCGAAACCTGAGGCATCGAGAGCGCTAGATATTCGGCCATTCAGACCGAACAAGTCATCAACATCAGTTCTGACAACTACAAACTATTTGGCAAACAATCACAAAGCTGTTTGAACTTTTGAAAGCACGCATAGCATGCTAGAGAAAAATTGTGACTTCTAATGGAAACCATGACATCAACTTCTGTATTTTAACTATTCAATTCACATTTTGAACCACTCATAACAGATTCACATTCTTTAATTCCCGCCCACACACACACATCTCTTCTCTGATTATTTAATTTCTTTTAAGCCTTTTCTTAAATTCTTTTTCTCATGAGAGTGAAAAATCGGAATCTTTGCAATCTTGCCCATTGGGCAAGAGATAAAGTCCGTTCTGAATTATGAAATCCCACCAAGCAATCAATGTAAATATATACTGCCCTCAAAAAGTTAAGGAACAACATGTTTTTCGAAGCTCACCATTAAAAAGTGACGGTAACAATAAAATTTATAGTTTATATAAATGATAAAAACGAACTTTATGCAAAATTATGCAAAATCGATAGTTACTAATTTTTTTATATAAAAAAGAACGGGTATATATGAGTGAGAGAAAAATATGCAAATATCAGACTTTCGTAATTACACGTGTACCTTTTTTTGATTTACAACTTTTGTTATCAGATTTGTTGACAAGAGGCAGTAGGTCCCACAATGTCTGAGAGAAGTCGTTTGCCCGATTCATTAAGATGATGGGTGATCGGATGGATGAAAATGGTGTTGTCTAATTGTTGATGCTGCTAGGCGTCTTAATTTGCCTCACAGTGTGGTCCACCGTCTCTGGAATCAATATCAAATAGAAAGCTTCTGTGTCCAGAAAACATGTTCCAGGTCGACCACGAGCTACAACACCTGCAGAAGGCCGTTTCATAACTTTTCGGCTCGAAGGAGAAGAAGCATTTCTGTGTCACTACTTATTGCAGACCACTCTGTAGCATCAGGAGAAGAATATCCGCTACTAAGGTGTGAAGGAATTCAGGTCTCTATGCAAGGCGACCAGTTGTGCGTGTCCCCCTCAACGGACGATAGAGTAAGGTCCGCTTAACTTGGGCAAGCGAACACATTTCCTGGACCAGATAACGATGGGATCCTGTACTCTTTACAAACTAGTCCAGATTCACACTGGAGAGCGATTCATGATGTCTGCTGATCTGGAGGGAACAAAAGGAACCAGATACCATCAATCCAACACTGTTGAAAGACACAGTTACCGAGGTGGTGAAATAATGGTTTTGGCAGATATCTCACTCGGTAGTTACACTGACCTGCATGTGTTCCAGGGAAGAACTGTGACTGGTTTGAGATGTCGGGATGAGATCCTTGATCCATATGCCGGTGCAATTGGCAATTTTTTCATTTTGATGAATGATAATACACGAAATCACCGAGCTGTAGTTGTTTAGGAATATATTGAGGGTCTTCGTTTGGAGCGAATGAAATGGTCAGCTCGATCTCCGGTAGAATATCTTTGGGGCTATCTTGGTAGACAGGTTTCTGCTTTAAGTCCTTCTCCAAAGTCTTTAGGAGAGCTAGAACAAAGCTTACTCGGTGTCTGGTCTTCGCTTTCCATTTAGGTAATCGACAACTTAATTGACAGCATGGAAAGTCAATGCCACCAATGCATTCAAGCTGGGGGATGAGCAAATCTCTTATTAAAACTCATTTTTGTTATGTTTCTATGACATTTTACCACATAAAACTGTGATTATTATTTTTCCCAAGAATGGACTTTTCCAGCGAGATTGCTTTTTATTTTTTTTTTGTAAATCATTTTTGCGTTTTTCTTATGTAAACTTCTATGTTGAAGTCAATACATAACTGTTGTGTGCACATGTCATCCAAATTGTTTCTATATTCATTCATTTGCAAATTAGGCGCAAAAAAATCGGTTGTTCTTTAACTTTAGGAGGGCAGTATAAAATATATTACATACATACTATCACATCTAATACTAGATTCCAAAAGGATAAAAATACCAATAAAATCTGAAATCTTTTTACTGAAAAATCTACTCTTATAAATCATGTTTATAATGAATTTTATCTTATTTAACAAGAGACACATTTTTAACACATTTAATTAATAGACATTTTCAAAAAATTTAGAAACAAAATTTTAGCACATTAAAGGCGATCACTTAACTAAATGGTTTAAACATTCATCTCACCTTAGCTCTTCTATAAAACATTTGTATACGTAAAATATTTCAACAATAGAAATTTCATTAAAAGAAATTAATATAAATTTCTTAATATATTTTAAATATATTATATCGAAACATAACATTTATTATAGTACTTAATTATAATATAGAATTAATATACATTTAATCATTAAAAAAATCAAGAGAAAATTATAATTATCACCATTACATCATTAAAAAATTTATATTTTAAATATAAAATTTAAATACATATTTTTATTAATTTTAAAATTTAAATATATATTTTTTATCATCGAAAAATACAGAGAAACCGACGATTTGCCAGGTTGAAGGAGAGCCTCGGTTGCATAGCAACCTCTATCTCCAGCTTTGCGAATAAAAGAGAAGTATTTTAAGTTCATTGATTTCATAGAAAATCAGTAAGATATATATATGTTATAAATATATGTATAAATATTTTATTGTTATTTCTTTATATTAGTATAATAATTTTTAAGTAAGGAATAAAAAGTAAAAATAATAAAAACAAAATAAAGAAAAATTTAAAATTTTATTCTTTTAAAATAAAAAAACTATCTATAATCCTGATATACAAAAATAAGCTTTTAACATAAATTAACAAAACCCCAAAATTACAAACACTATATAACATTCTGTAATGAACCAAACCTCCCAAATTAAAATAAAATCAGAAAGATAAACACATTACTTTACAAATAATTAAAAGTGATATATATATATATATATATATATATATATATATATATAAGTAAGGTTATATTCCCAGTCATCCATTTCAGAAATTAATATTAACACAAAACAGTCTAAAAAACCAGAGAATTTGGAAATAAAGATTCACTAATTCTACTTATCTGATCTCTCTTTTCAAAAAGGATGAATGTAAAAACAAAAAAATTACCTTTGAGGAGAAAACCGTGCTTCAGGGAGTGACAGATTCGAACGGAAAAGCAGCAAGAGTTTTGAATGGATCGACCTTTTACGGAGCAAATAGGAGAGAAATGATGTGTTAAAGTAGAAAACACGAATCTCTATTTTTGGAAATTTCCCTGAACGCATGCGTCGGGGCCCTGGCTTCCCGAATTTCCCCTCTTTGTCCGAGAGAACGACGGCTTCACAACAAACCGGCCGGCTTTGGCTTTAGACGGCGGTTTCACAGCAACAAGTGACGTATTTATGCAGTTTAAACGTTTCTCATTCTTATGAAGGGTGTAATGGGACTATTAAACGACTTATTTTATTCAAATTGCAATATTTTTGAGGAATGGGCTTTGAATCTGTCTTGAATTCATCTTATGAATTTGTAGATTTTGAATTTGATTTAGTTAAATAAGAGATATCAATTTTTTTTTTTTCCTGTTTTTATTTTGTAAGAAGAATTTATTAAATTACCGTTGATATTTTTACTATACGCCTTATTTTAATAACGAATGTAAAATTTTTATTTTAAAATATTCTAATGACGATCATTTAAGGCGTTTACTAATGCAACAAAGGGCGTATTTATACAATTTAAATGTTTCTAATTTTTATACAGGATATAATGATTCAATTAAACAGCTTATTAGGTACAATGAGAATTCATATTATGGTATTTTTTTCAGGAATTGTGCTTGAATTTGTCTTGAATTCTTGTTATGAATTTTGTTTAAAATTTAAAATTTGTTTAGTTAAATAAGAAAGAACTCACCTTTTTTTTCTTTTATAAGAGTTATTTATTAAAATGCCATTCTTATTTTCATTATGCGTCCTATTTTAAAAAAGGATTGTAAAATTTTTATTTTAAAACTTTCTAATGACGATCATTCAAAGCGTTTACTAATGCAACAAAAGGGCGTATTTATACAATTTAAATGTTTCTAATTTTTATACAGGATTTAATGATTCAATTAAACAGCTTATTTTGGCACAATGGCATGATGAATGAGCATTCACTCAACAATGATCATTCATCATTCATTCATTCATTTTTTAGGAATTGTTCTTTGAATATGTCTTGGATTTATGCTATGAATTTATTTAAGTTAATTAAATTTGCTTTAGTTAAATAAGACAGATATCAATTCTTTTTGTTTTTATTTTCTTTTGTAAAAATTATTTATTAAAATTCCTTTCTTATTTTTGTTATTAGAGGGAATATTTTTAAAAGGAATATAAAAATTTATATTTTAATGACGATCATTTAAGGCGTTTATTTATTAATGCAGCAAGCGATATATTATATAGTTTAAGCGCTTGTGATTGTTATAAAAGAAATAATGGGACAATTAAACGATTTATTTTGGTACAATGAGAATTCATGCTATGAAATTTTATTAGAAATCGTGCTTTGAATTTGTCTGGAGTCATATTATGAATTCATTTAAATTTTTAGATATGCGTTAGTTAAATAAGAGATATACCAATTTATTTTCTTTTTTATTTTTATTTTGTAAGAATATTTATTAAAATGAAATTCTATTTTCCTCGTGCGCCATAATTTAAAAAGGATTGTGAAATTCATATTTTAAAATATTTTAATGACGATCATTTAAGGCGATTACTAGTGAAACAAGTGATGTAATTATACAGTTTAAACATTTCTAATTTTTATACAGGATATAACGGGGCAATTAAAGGTTTATTTTGGTACACTGAGCATTCATATGGCATGATGAATTAGCATTCATTAGCATTTTAGGAATTGTGAAATGAATTTTCTTCTATTCATGGTATGAATTTGTTTAAAATTTAAAATTTGCTTTAGTTAAATAAGAAAGAAATCAAATTTTTCTGTTTTTATTTTATTTTAAGAATTATGTATTAAAATGTCATTTCTATTTTCAATATACGCCATATTTAAAAAGGATTGCAAAATTTATATTTTGAAATATTTCAATGATGCATTAATGACGAATCATTTAGGGCCGTTACTTATACAGTTGTGTATAATAACTTGCAGCGCAGTTTGTACCTGAAAATTTAGTATACTAATTTGGGGGGGGAAATGGAAAATATGCAGTCATGAATATTTTTATTTTCATAAATGCAATTTTTAAAAAAATCTATGATATTCTGAAATTAAAAAAATTACAATAAGCACAAATACATATTTTGAGATAAAGGGGTTTGTAGATATAAGAGACACAATAAAATGCAACTATTCTATATAATTTCATTTATTTGGATTTATTTTGTATTCTTAAAAGCGTAGAATAGAATATTGGCAATATTCAAATTACTACTTTAAAAGTAAATCATGATTTCTTTAAAAAAAAAACATGAATTCTTTAAAACATCATTTCAAAAGTAGATCTGCATAAAAATTCTTGATTTCTTTAAAAAGCATCATTTCAAGAAAACTTTAAAAGTAGATCTGCATAAAAATCATGGCTTCTTTAAAAACATCATTTCAAGACAACTTTAAAAGTAGATCTGCATAAAAATCATGACTTTTTAATATGATTCATGGCAATTTTAAAAGTTCATTAAAGCATGAATTCATGAGCAATCATTGGAATTAATTCTTGAGTTAGTATGAATTCATGATGACTTTAAAAGAAGATTGCATTTTTATTTGTACTTTTAATTTCACTTGCAACAATTTAATTTCATCTAAAAGGACAAACTTTCTTAAATGCTTCTTAAATGCTTATTATTTCTTAAATGCTCAAATAAGGCTGCACCACGTAATGAAATAGATATACAATGTTTGTGAATTTTTGCAGAAATTATTAACATTTTAGCAAACTTAACAAATATCTGTATCAATAAAGTTTGTTTCCTGGTATAACTCGTGTTTCACTTAACTTACCTGGAATTCCATTGGTAATTAATACCAAATGGTAATGACATGGAACTCCACTCGTAACTTAATTTACCGGAAATTTTCTTCTGCTTAATCACCTTTTAGTCTAAATGGATAAGTGGCGGATAATGTTTTCCCAAAAGACATTCAGTGTTAAAGGCTCCCGTATCGTACAAAGAATCCCCATTTGCATCTTTATTTATAGTACGTATCATACAAAAAAAAAAGCTCCACACAATAAGAGTCAATTTGATATAATTTTCGCCCTTTTTTAATTTAAAAAAATTTATTAATAATTAAATTTAGCTGTCTAATTAAAATTGTTCATTTAAATGCAAATCTACATATGAAAATTACAGAAATGTATTTACTACTGCGTCCAAAAAGTAAAAATGGATAGTCACAATTTACAATTTTCAATTACGGCGCTTATGGAATACGATTTTCCATTTAAAATTCCGGAGCTTATGGAATTTCAATTTTTTTCTTTTTTTTAGGATGCTGGCACTGCCCTTGACATCTGTGTGAATTTGACGTCGAAATATTCATTAGTGCTTGAGTTACGCTTGGCTTTGTGAGAAGCTAAAAAACTGATTCCGGCGATTTTTGAAATGTCTGAATGAATTGAGCAAAGAACTGCATTCAATTTTGTTTGCAGAAAACGCATAGAATGTTACAGAAAGTGAATGTCTTACCTATACTGGAAAGAAAGGTTTACAAGTGGTATAAAAGTTCAATGAAGGCAGAGAACGCTTTTGAAGACGAAGAGCCCCCTGGCCGACCATCAACGTCAACCGATGAAGCTGACGCACAAAAAATTAAGGTTTTGTTGCTTGCAAACCCTCTATTTACAATTAGAGACCTTTGCTGATCATGTTGGAATATCAAAAGGATCGGTCAATTCCATTTTGGGCCTAAAACTCGTCAAATCTCGATTGGTACCGAAAACATTTCGTTGATTCTTCAGCTCACACTGCATTGATTCTTTGTCACCTTTTCACTAAAAATGAAACCCTTATCGTTCCACAACCACCGTATTCACACCGAGCGACTTCTGGCTAGTTTCTAAATTCAACAGACTACTCCGGGGACACCGTTTTGAGTTGATTGAAGAGATTCAACGTGAATCGCCGCGCGCTTTGAAGGTCATCCCTGCCGATGACTTTTTAGCATGCATTGAGGATTGGGATAAAAGTTGGCATAAGTGCAATTTGTCTGGAGGGGATGACTTTTGAAGGCGAGGAAATAAATTTGGAAGAATAAATAAGGAGTTTTGAAAAAAATAAATAATTGGTCTTACTTTTTTTGGTCACAGTAGTAAAATGGGGTACTTAAAATTTTCTTCTTACTTATTTCTTATTTCTTATGAAGGAAACTTATTTAACTTATTTCTTTGTAAGGAAAGGAATATTTAAATTTCATTCTCCTTTAACTAAATGAGATATTTTTAAAAGGTCGTAATCAATATAAAAAATGTTACAATTAATGAAGAATTTACTACAATGCTAATATATGTTTTACAATTACTATATATTATTAAATAATTTACTAATATTTTTTTACAATTGTTAATATTTTAATTGTAATATTTGTGAGACATTTTTACAACTTATATTGGACAAAGGGCCTGATGGCCGAGTGACTAGCTGCGTGGCACTCAGCTCCACAAGTTTCGGGTTCAAATCCCGGCGGGTGCCACGGATGTTTGTGATGGTTCGGAATCCACTTTAAGCCATAGGTCCCGGTCTAAAACTGACCGTAGAGAAACGTTGTAGTCGTAAGAAGTTAACATCTCCTATCTCGAAATCTGCCAGTCGGCAGATGGTCTCAGTCCACCATGGCGCTGTTGGGCCACTAATATTGCTGATGATATTGGAAAGAGTTTTCAACAAGTTTGATGGTATAATTCATATTCTTTTTCAGAGCTTTTTATTACTCATTCTGATTAATTTTTGTAGCTCTATATTTCATAATATTACAGAAAATGCGATAGATCATCATCTGACGAAAAAATGGATAAATTATGAACATGTCAATGTTATTAATATCTTATAAAAGAATTGGTCACCTATTGGGGTCACATAAATTATGTATAAACTTCACAAATACTACGATATTATCTGCCCTTTATAAAATATTTTGCAGTGCTAATCAAGTCATCTAAATGTAATTATTTCTATGACTCTTGATAATCATCAGATGAATTTAAAAAAAAAAAACATTAAATAATGAAAGAATTTTTTAAATTTAACTTTTAGCATATCTTATGATGTAATAAAGCTGCATTATTATTTTTAAGTCGATTTTCCACTATATTTTCCAGAACTATACATATTGCTTATTGCAAGGTTACGTATTATACAAGCTACTTATTATTATGCAAAACTTTTAAATGCGAGAATTTATCCAGTTGAACGATGAATTTTTTTTTGAACATCGATTTATCCAATTGAACATTGAATTTTTTGAACATAGATTTATACAATTGAACATTGAATTTTTTGAACATCGATGAGCCTTTCTTCCTACTGATGAATACCCCAAACATTATCTTCTGAGAAAACTCTTATTCGCCTCGGCCTCACATTTACTTGTCATTTGGCGGGAAGCACGGAGAACTTCCAACATGATGTTTGGCTGTCAAAAACAAGAGTTGTTATTCAACTAACAAATCAAATAACATATCAATAAATCATCATCAATAGCACCACAGCCCAAAGTGGGCCAAGACTTTCCTTTGAAGAGATTTCCAGGCATTCCTCTGGGTGACAAGGGTCCTCCAATTCTTAATCTTTAGTACAGTAAAATCGTTTTTCAACTGCGTCTATCATAGCATCTTGGGTCGTCTTCTTCCTCTTTGTCCCTGTGACTTTACCAAAACGATCCTTTTTCAGTTGTTCCAACAGCAGTCGTAAAAGCCTCAGGTATATATTTATATAGAGATATTAGGTATATAGAGATAAAAACAATCCAAGTTCGAACAGCCAAATGCAGATTCCGTTTCCCATTATCCTTATTCCTTGTTCCCTTTCCGTTTCCGTTATCTTATTCCTTGTTCTATTCCGTTTCCCATTATCATATTCCTTATTCCATGTTCCATTCTTTATTTCTTATTTCCATTTCCCATTATCCTTATTCTTTGTTCTATTCTGTTTCCCATTATCCTCATTCCTTGTTCTATTCCGTTTCTCATCATCCTTATTCCATGTTCCATTCCATTTCTCATTATTATTCTTTGTTCATTCTGTTTCCCATTATCCTTATTCCCTTTCCATTCCACCGTTATCTTTATTCTTTGTTGCATTCCGTTCCCATTATCCTTATTCTTTATTCCATTCCGTTTCCCATTATCCTTATTCTTTATTCCATTCCGTTTCCCATTATCCTTATTCCTTGTTCCATTCTGTTTCCGTTATCCTTATTCTTTTTGTTCCATTCCGTTTCCGTAAGGTCTGCCGATTACTTTCTTAATTAGATTTCTTAACGGCCCCACCACCAATCCCCAACCTGGAGGACCAGTCCCCTGATATAATCCCCAGGGGCAGGGTACCCAACTATACCCCTTGGGCACTATGTACCCATTTTAGTCGCCTTCCAAGACACGCATAGGCTACGTTGAGACTATTCTACTTCCAATCACCACACTGCAAACATCAATAAATAATAGAATAACAGACCTGGGGGTCAGGATCCACAATTATGTTGAAGATAAAAAAATCTTACAAGCTGAAAAAAAAAAGTTATTACATTTCAGAGAATTTTTTTTTAAAATTAACAAAAAAAAAATTAAGGGCGCCAGTGTGAAAAGTGGTAAAAATTAATTATGATGGTCCAAGTTATGTAACAAGTATTTACTGTATTTTTAATTACACAAGGACAAAAAGTTAATATTAAAATAATAAAAGGAAAGGGGTGACATCCAACCAAATAGAATACTAAATCAGTACTGAATAAGAAAATAAAAGAGAGTGCTGCCGGTGCCCTGCAGGGTGTTGCCACATATACGAAAGGAGCTGTTACAAAAGATATATTTTCAATTACTTTCAGATCAATTGAATTTTAGATTAAGCATATAAAAATTATAAAAATTCACACTGACTCTTTAAAATCTATTATTTAAAACTATTGCTAAACAATTATTTAGAAACATTTAATGTAACAGAACAACAAGAAAAGTTTAGTTTCAGAATCTCTAGAATTCTTTTAAATGTAAAATAAATTCTTACTTTGTACCATATATAACAAATACTATATGACAAATAAGATATTAAAAAGTAGTTCATAGCTTAGAATAAGATAGTTGCTTCAGAAGGTTTATAATTTTATTTTTTTCATTAATAAATTAGTTTTGTCACTTAACATTTTCTATACTGTACTTTTGTACTTTTGGATTTTCTTTGTCAACACTTCTTAAAATTTTCAACGTTATTTTTAGATTGCATTTCATTTATTTTTATTTATTCATTTTATTTATTAAGTTTTACTAGCGGAAAAAAATTCTAGAGACTATTAGTGGATTAGTGTTCCAGTTGCCTGTTTGTCTTTTTCAATTTTCATTCTAATTTTAAAAATTCTTAAATAACGAAGAATATCTCACAGTTAATTGCTGGTATAAATAAAATTTTAATCTTCGACTGGAAAAGATTTTCGCATTTTTAAAATACTTTTTTAAGTGAATAAAAATAGACATAATAATAGAACTTCTTAAAATACCTAAATAAGATCTGGAAAATTGGATTGGATTTCTTTTGCTATTATTAACAAACTCGAGTTGGTTTGCAAACTGAGGGAGCTTTGTACGAAACCCATAAACCCTGTGTAAATATTGGGAATGGGCACCTTAAATTTATAGACCATTAAAAGACGTCGAATCCTTTAATGCACTATTGGGAATGTTCCTTTCAAAATATGATGATCCAATATTTAGATATTGTAATAGACTCTATGTTTCACCTTGTGTAACTCTGATTCTGCTACATATGTGACCTTCCCAAAACAAAATGACTGTAGTCAAAGTACCTGATATATGAACCATATGCTCAGAGATTTATGTGCCCTTTTTTTCAATTTCTTCTATTAGATCACATTCTCTCTCTATATATATATATATCTTGTTCAAGTTTTCAATCGTTAATGAAATATTTGTATTCATCCACTCAGTTCAAATACATTTTTGAACTTGTAGTGGATGACATTTGATGTTAATACAGTTTTTCAATATTAATTCATTCATTAAATTTAATGAATTCATTTTTAGTTTTTTTAGATTTAAGTTGCGTGTATCCTACCAATAGATGGCGCCAGATAAACTTAAAAAATGAGTGAAAATTATTTGTAAAAGACTTTCTGCAAT
This sequence comes from Caerostris extrusa, assembly GCA_021605095.1. Lineage (NCBI taxonomy): Eukaryota > Metazoa > Arthropoda > Arachnida > Araneae > Araneidae > Caerostris > Caerostris extrusa. The sequence goes on along the minus strand of BPLR01015675.1, from coordinate 69,905 downwards.
AGAGTGAAAAATAGTAGGAATTGACTTTAAAAAAAAAAATATTACTTGTTTCAAATAATAAAGCTTGGTAATAAACTTTTTAACAGTGCTTAAAATAAGATTTTGGACAAAATATTATTATTTGTTATATGGTCGAAGTTACGTTTTGAGTATGTGAGAAAGTTGGAGCATTTTTGGTAAAGCTTCTATAATTTTTTAATTACTTGAGGTATGATAATTTAGAAAGTTGCAACTTTCAGTGACAGGAGATATCTAAATTTACAAAGGATGAGTAAAGCAACTTGGTTGTTCATATTGATAATTTGAGTAAAAGAAATGGAAGAATTTGTTTTTAGTATACTTTCACCTTTTTTAGCAGAGACTTTTGAGGAAGCAAGTATGCATTTTTTAGGAAGCCATATATATTTTCCCATGTAGGTAATTCTTATTTTGTTTTTAATTGTATATTCGATTGATTTAATGTATTATTGCATCCGTACCATTGATAGCTATTCCAATTCTTCTGTGATCCATTTATAGCTATTGCTTGTGACATTATGCCCTCATTAATTTTTAATAATATCTATTTAATACTAACCAAAAAATCGATCACGAATTAACCATTTTTCTGCAGAGCGATCTCATAGATCTCAGCTTCTAATTTGGTGTAAAATACTTTTTTGTATTTAAATATTATCTTTTTTTATTCACATACAGAGGAACCATTGTGTTCATACTTATTGAGCATATAAATTGAATTTAAAGTCTCTGTAATAGATATGGAGACTTAATAAGCATTTTGTGTACATTAAAATACTTTTAAAATGTGCCTGTCAACTTCTTTCAATGACTATTAATATTTTTTGTCTTGTAAAATCATTATTAGTTATTTATATAAAGATATCAAACATTATATAACATATAGCCTACAGTTTATAGTGTAAAATGCTTCATGTTTCGTCTATTAGTTGTTAAAAACCGACATAGAAATGATGCCGTTAGTCTTCGTATACTCGTAGGATGGGCCAATAATTAACATTAATATAAAAACAATTAATAAAAATACGATAATTAATACTGAAACAAACAACTATTTTCCTTTTACTTTTAATGAATACTAATATATACAATTACAATCAAATTTAGGATTTTTACATTGGCACTTAAAAACAGAATAAATTAAAAAAATGTTTATAGAGAAGCAATCATAATATTACGCATACCTCAAATGAAATATTCCATGAGTGTGTAGGCAGTGATTTACCAGTAGCCTCAAAACCTTTAACAAAAAGAATGCTACCCAAATTCAAAGATGGACATAGATCTATGTTATAAATTATCCAAGTAGCCATTCTCGCAGCAAAAAATTGTGTGCCAGGCTCACGCACTGTCGCAGATCGTTCGCTCTGCTTTCAACGGGTCTTCCTTTTGCCCGCAAAAACTCCAAAAAGGGTCCCACCAAAACCGACCGGTTCTTTTGACCTGACCGTGTGACCGGGAGGGGTTATCTACCATTCCTGGATTCATACGAAAATAAAGGAAATACCCTTACCCACACAACAGGATAATTACCAGTCACAACATTAGTCTTAACTTAAAGTTGTCGAATTTTTATCTTAAATTTAATTAAACCAGTCATCTCTACTCTATCTAGTGATTATCAATCTTTTTTTCGATCCCCATCCATGGGTTAATCTTTTTTATTTCTACCTTATATCAAATTCGAATTTGTAAAATATGTTGCAACTATTTATTCATGAATAATGTTTAAATTTAATTAAACCAGTCATCTCTGCTTTATCTACTGATTATCAATCCTTTCCGGTCCCCATCCATTGGTGAATTTGTGTGTTTCTGCCTTATATCAAATTCGAACTAATAGCATTTTTAATTAAAATATTAAGTAAAACTAAAAAAAAAAAAAAACTTGTGTAAAATTAAATACAATTGAACATATTTGACACTTTCTGAAATATGCCATATGGGATTCATCTTATGTCAGGTAATAGTGCTCTGAGAATTCTACATTACTATTTAAATTGCTGTTTGAAAACATGAACACAATTCCAGCATTGTTTACATTCATGTTTGAATTCAGTGCACCTGAGGCCTTTCTGTTTTTCGTTTGAAATTCTATAGTAAGACTAAAGTGAATGTTTCACGCTTCCTTAGAAACATTCTGAAATTTCAACAAGAGCAGAGAAACCTATTTCATTCTGTAAAGGAATGGTGTCGGTTTACTTCATTTACATAAAAGTTTTTATTTCTTTTGGAAGAAATGTTTTTCATATCTTTTAAGAATTTTTGTAGGAAATTTTGAATAACCGTGATAAATGTATACCAACGCGCTTTGGAACATTTATGTTTTATTGTATGGTCGTAAAATATCAATGTGAGAATTTTTTTTAAATATTAATTGCAAACAATGAATACTAGTTGGATTTTGTAATTTTAAAACGAATACTACTATGCCCAAAAAGTAAGATTAATTTTCAATTTAAAATTCCCGAGGCTTATGGAATTTCAATTTTTTTTTTTTTTTTAGATTGATGGCACTGTCCTTGACATCTGTATGATATTTGATGTCAAAATATTCATTAGTATTTGAGTTACACTTGGCTTTGTGAGACGCTAAAACTGATTCCGGAGATTTTTGAAATGTCTGAATTAATTGAGCAAAGAACTTGCATTGCATTTTGTTTGCGGAAACGTATAGAATGTTGCAGAAGGCATTCGGTGAGCATTCCTATATCGAAAAGAAAAGTTTAGAAGTGGTATACACAGTTGAAAAAAGGTAGCGAACACGTTGAAGACGAAAAATCCTCTGGTCGACCGTCAACCTCAACCGACGAAACTCACGTCCAAAAATTAAAGATTTGGTGCTTGAAAACAGTCGATTTACAATTAGAGACCTTGCTGATGATGTTGTGATTTCAAAGGATCGGTTAATTCCATTTGGGCCTTATACGCGTCAAATCTCGATTTATACCGAAAACACTGAATGCGCCAGCTCACACTGCATTGATTCTTCGTGACTTTTTCGCCAAAAATGAAACCCATATCGTTCCACAACCACCGTGCGACTTCTGGCTATTCTCTAGACCAGGGGTCTCCAAACTTTCCAGCCTTAGGGACATACTCTTTACTCCAGTAAGTGCCAAGGGCCAAAACCGTTTTAATTTTTCTGTCATTATCTATATTCTAGACTAGTCTCCGAGTACGCGCTCTGAACGAGCATACGCTTGCTAAATTCGCTGGTTCAATTACTACAGTTACTATTGTGTGTATCAATACGACCATGGCACTAGACCTAGTAGGGCTCATTTCAATTATTTGTTAGTTGTTAAGCTTAAGTTAAATTTTCTGCGTATTATGCATGTCATTAAGCTTTACCTAGCAAGTTAATAACACCGAATTATTATCATTCTGTGTTTGTTTATCCAACTTATTACAGCAACAATAAGCTATTCGCTGTCGCGGGCCGGATTGATGACGGCCGTAGTTTGAGACCCCTGCTCCATACTCAAAAGGCCACTCCGGGAGACCATTTTGAGTCGATTGAAGAGATTCAACGTGAATCTTCGCGCGCTTTGAAGGCCTTCTCTGCCGATGACATTTTAGCATGCATTGAGGATTGGAAAAGATCTTGGCATAAGTGCATTGTGTCCAGAGGGGGATTACTTTGAAGGAGATGAAATGAATTAGGAAGAATAAATAAAGAGTTTTTGAAAAAAAAATTGGTCTTACTTTTTGGGCACAGTAGTATGTTTTACAGGTCTTAAAATATCAATGTGAGGTTTTTTTTCAAATATTAATTGTAAACAGTAAATACTAGTGGGATTTTGTAATTTTAAAATGAATACGCTTAAAAAAATAAAATTTGTGTGACTCCAGTTTTATTTATTCATCAATTTTATGTACAATTAATGCAATTTCATTCATTATTCTGAGTCTTTCGTGATATTTTTCAATCTCTTTTTTAGTTACTCTACAATATTTAGTAAGTCATAAATAAATTATTAGTTTTTTTTAAATACGCTGTCAGACAGTTTCAAAAATTAACGAAGACGAATAAATCATGAAAATTTTAATCATACTTCTGGAGAAATTGTTAACTTTAGATTTGTTATACTTAATAAATAGGATGAAATCGTTATTAACTATGAAAAGTTAATTTACAAATTATATGTTTTTCAAGGTCAATAGACTTATCTCGAAAATTATCATTAATTGTACATTTTGTCTTTTCTTTAAAAAAAAAAAAAAAAAAATGAATTATGAAAAAATGGAAGTGAATGAAAAAATGGATTTTAATAAGCAATATGCCACCATAATGTGCTGACAGACGGTGGCATATTGCTTATTAAACATATATATATGTTCCATAAACATATATTGCTTATTGAACATATTTTATGTTCCAATTCATAATTACTTTTATTTCTAATGCAGCTGACAAATACTTAGGCAATTGTCTTGGATGCCTTAAGGCAAGCGCTGCACCGACGTTACTCACTTAGCACTACCCAGGGGGCTTGTGTAACTTGAAGATAAACCACGGACACGGAGTAACACTTCTCTCGCTACGCTCTACGTTCACATTACACCGGGACCTACCGTTTAAAGTGGATTCAGAACCACTACAAACATGCCTGGCACCGCCGGGACTAGAACCCGAAACCTGTGGAACCGAGTGCCAGAGCGTTAGCCAATCGGCCATCAGACTCCAATTCACAATTATGGTTAGCTGAATAATATCCATCTACACAACCTAATTTACACTCGGTAAAATTAAGGGGTGTTAAAATTAACGTATAATTTATAATATTTTTATCCTGAATGAATTGTTTTTCCCATATTCGAGTATAGTGGCAAGTATTCTTGTAATTCTTGTTACAAAATAGACTGCAAGGAGATGAGACCCAAAAATTCCCTTTGTCATTTGATTGAAAGAGTTGAAAAATGATTTACAGATGGTTGTACTCCAGCCACTGGGATAGATCTGCTTGAAACTGAATTTTAACACTGCAACTTTTCCCTAAAAAATTTGAACCACACCGCGAGGAACGCTAAACCCTCCAGCAACATCAGCTTGTGATAAGCTCATTTCTGTTCACTTGATCACCACCTTCATAACTTTTATATACGATTTTCGAATTATACACCAATATTTTAGTAAGGATCCACCATGCCTTCCAGAAAAACACTATAATACTGTGCCTAAAAAGTAAGAACAATTATTTTTTTTTTCAAAAATTTATTTATTCTTCCAAATTTATTTCATCGCCTTCAAAGTAATACACTCCGGACACAGTGCACTTATGCCGACGTTTTCTCCAATCCTCAATGCATGCTAAAAGTCATCGGCAGGGAGGGCCTTCAAAGCGCCCGCCGATTCACGTTGAATCTCTTCAATCGACTCAAAACGACGTCCCCGGAGTGGTCTTTTGAGTTTAGGGAATAGCCAGAAGTCGCACGGTGTGAATACAGTGGATGTGGAACAATATGGGTTTCATTTTTGGTTAAAAAGCCCCGAAGAATCAATGCAATGGGAACTGGCCCATTCAATGTTTTCGGTACCAATCGAGATTGGACGTGTTTGATGCCCAAAATGGAATTTACCGATCCTTCTGAAATTCCAATATTCTCAGCAAGGTCTCTAATTGTAAATCGACGGTTTGTAAACACCAAACCGTTGATTGTTCGTCGGTTGAGGTTGAGGGTCGACCAGAAGGCTCTTCCAACATTTTCACTGCCTTCTTTGAACTGTTCATACCACTTCTAAATATTTATTTCCGATATAGGAATGCTCACCTAGTATAACGAACGGGAAAGAGTTCAAGGTTGGTAGATCTTTCCTTCAGGCATGAATGGTCCCCTACGTTAGACCTTGGTTTTTGCACGCCTTTTTTACCGTTCGATCTTGGAACCGAGGACTGAAGAGGAAGAGAGAAAAAAAGGGGAGTGGACAGTTGAGTGAAGAGTTCCATGCATACGGAGGGTACAAAGACACTTAAATGAATTTCCTTCTTTTTTTATCTTGTTCTGTAAATATTTGTTACATAATTTTGTTTTGTGCGTTATGTGTTGTTGTCCTCTTCAATTTTAAATAAATGTGACAGTTAAACATCTTGTTATTTTTTTCAAGAAATAATTCAGTTTCTACCATGAAATAACACTTAATCAAGACCACACCCATATACGGTCCTAATCTGTAGTACTTTTTTTTCACAAATTTTCCGAAATTAAATATATATTACGAAGGCATTTAGCTTATGGCCAACTGTGGTCGTAGCTTCTTGTTATAAAATAAGAAATTTATACCTATAATTGTTAATTAATAAAAAATAAATCAAAAGTAACACATTTTACCTTACACCAAGGGCGGCCAACACAAATGATCTTGCGGGCCACTTTAGAAATGCATCATAACTCCAGTGCCAGCATATAAAATTATATATCCCCATATTAGATTTAGACCCACTACAGACATTTTTTGGAGTAAAAATTGAAACATAATGAGTTATTATTTTTGCGTTTACTATTACTCTTACATGTAAACATAGATAATATAATAACAATGATACTCAGCGCACATTGTAAAGAAACATGTATCACTGAAAATGAAATATAAAAAATATATAAATATAAACGAAATAAAATGAAATAATTAAAGAAATATTTCTTTAATTGTGTGATGTGTGTTTCTCCATTCTTTCACTCAGCTTTTTGCAAATCGATCTCAATTTGGGTATTTGCACATCGTAATGGGTGTTGCAGTCAGTTATGTTTGAACGTGTTTTGTATTTGGACAATTTTATTTTCGGAAAAAATGATTTGCAGGTGTAAGTTGAACCAAAAGTGCTAACACTTTTTGTGCCTGATTTCTCAAAAGTGAAACATAGAATATGTTAAATTAGACGTTCCAAGATCCACATCATGAGTTCGCTGAATATAATTTAATTTTTTTGCGAACTCATAACTGTAAACATATAAATAAAACAGGCAATATCTGTCCTATATTCGCAAGAATATTACTTTTAAATCAAAGTTAATTTTTTTTTTTTTATAATTTCGACAGTTAATTTTTGAATATATGAATGGATAAATAATGTATTTTTAATACATTGCTTTTCACTACTTTGCCATTTTAAAATAAATATATTTTGTAAATGTGTGATAAATTTCACTGGCCAGAAAAATATTCAAGGCGGGCAGAGGGTTGGCCATCCCTGGCTTAAACAATGCATAATTTAGTCAAAAGTTTAATAAATATATTTTAATTTATATGTATGTAAATGGCCCAACATGGGGCTGTTGCGCCATTGATGATAATTTCAAAATCTGTTAAGAATATTTTGGTGGAATGATGGCCGAGTGACTAGCTCTCTGGCGCTCGCTGCCACAGGTTTCGATTCAAGTCCCGGCGGTGCCATGGATGATTGTAATGGTTTAGAATCCACTTTAAACAGTAATATGACCATCGAGCATTGGGCGTAGGGGCTGACAACCCTATCTCATAAAAATGAAAATGTCTCTTATTTAGGAATGTGCCAGTAGGCAAACGGCCTGGGCCACCATGGGACTGTTGTGCCAATGATGATGAAATATATAATAAAAGATATTAAACTTATAGCATGAAGCTGTCCTAAGTGGATTATATTCTCTTGTGATAAAATAAGACAATTTAAAGCTATAATTCTTACTAAATAAAAAATAAAACAAAGTCTGTCACTTTATTAGCTCAAACAATATATGATTTAGTCAAAAATTTTAGTAAGTATGTTTTAATTGAATGCATATCTTAGTTAATATTTTTCTCATATGATCAAATATTCTAATTTAATACAGAGAAAATATTTCAATCAGTTCTTTTAGAAAAAGAAAAGAACATTCCACCATCTTAATTATTTTAGGCGGATGCAGATGTAATTAACAAACATCAGCCGTCAGGAATTTAATTAATAACACAATTAACTTCTTTTGTTCCTTCAATGAAGAGAAATCTCTAATTAAGGATGGTAAAAGAAGACATCCACTGAAAGATTCATTGTTGAATCTGAAAGTACAAACAATAAACTTTTACCTTTTTTGTTTTAAAACTTTTTGTTCGGTGACTTCTTAGAGAGAAAAAAAGTTAAAATCTGAACTAAACTGAGATGTTTAAATACATTAATGTAATGGTTAGTAAAGAGATTTTTTTTTTTAAATGTTGTTTTGTTTAAGAAAGTTAAAAATTATAAAGAAAATAGCATTTTTATTAAAATAAAATCGATTAAATATTCAGTATTTTTAAAACAGTAATTTTGATCGTGACTATCGCTCTGGCACTCGATGCCACAGGTCCCGGGTTCGAATACAGGTGGTAACATGGATGCTTGTATGGGTTCAGAATTCACTTTAAACCGTAGGTCCTGGTCTATTATGACTACTACTACTACTACTACTACGCTACACCACACCACTGTGCCTAGAGATGAGTTGCCTCTTTTACGGTTTGGGAATGATGTGGGTAGGAAGTCTGATTGGACTCTGTGGCGATCTACGGTCATATGAGACCGGAACCTATGGTTTAAAATGAATTCGAACCACTACAAACGTCCATTGCACGGCCGGGATTCCAAACTCGAAACCTGTGGCCCCGAGTGCCAGAGCTCTTGTCACTAAGCCATCAGGCCCCTCGTGAGTTGCTCTTGATTAGTTGGTCTTAAAGTAGGTTTGGTTTGTCGCTCTACGGTCATTTTGTGCACATTTTTAGGATAATTAGACTGGAACCCACAGTTTAAAGTGGATTCCTAACCGTCACCATGCCACAGCCATTGAACATCAAGCAGCTCTTAGCGTACGAAATAATGATTTGTAAGTACTGTAGCTCTTGTTTAGGAAGGCGGGACCTGAATGGCCGAGTGGCTAGCGCTCTGGCGCTCGGTACTACAGGTTTTGGGTTGAGTACTGGATGTTTGTAGTGGTTCGGAATCCACTTTAGTAGGTCCCGGTCTAACATGATCGTAGACCGTTGCGGGGATAGTGTTATTCCGCGTCCGTAGCTTATCTTCAAGATACACGCCCCTCCTGAATAGTGTTAAGTGAGTAACATCGGTGTAGAACTAGCCTTAAGGCATACAAAGACATTGTCTAAGTGTTTTGCCAGCTTCATTAGAATAAAAATATGTTTAGGAAGACATAATGTCTCGGTTCTTCATTATTCTGTAATATTTTGTTCATATTATTACCCACAATTACTAAACCACAAAACCAAATTCAACCATGCACTTTTTTTGAAACACTTTATTCTAACTTATAAACCTAAGGAAATAAATAAAAATACAGTTATTAGAAGGGATTTAAAAATTTTGTGTGTGTATTAGTTTGAAATCCTTTTAATAAAACAGAAATCGATTTTTTTTTTTCTTTTAGTTAAGATTTGAATATAATTTATGAAAAGTTTTCACTTGTAGGCTTTTTTATTTGAAAGTGGATATCCATGGGTCTCTGCCCTGAGCCCGTATGAAAAGCACAACATATTGACTTGACCCAAAGTAGGGAATCCCCCTTCAAGATTCGTGAACCTGATGCCTGTGGTGCAAAAGGCCAGAGCGCTACCCAATTGGCCATCAGGCCGCCATAGAGGTCGAGGTAAACAAAGATTTCCATATCTTAATCAGAGTCGCTGTGACTGCTGTAAAATATAGGGATGAATTCTTGAACCCCATGTTTGCCTGTTCAAATGTGCTACTTTCTTTTTAATGGACTGTAACGCAAGTTCACATAGGCCTCATCTGGTTAATAACTTTTTCTATAAAATGGGAATTTTCCCTGTAGTAATGGTCAGCTAGACTACCAGCCAAATCAACTATAGTCTTTAGGCATGCCTGAGATATTTTTTAGAGGGCAATTGCAACTTGTCTTAATCTCCGGAAACCAGCCAAGGCCTCAAAACAACGTTCTGGTGAACTAAGACTGACTTTCCAAGGAATTCCCTAGAATTCCTACTTTTCAGTACGAATATCAGTTCATCAAGTGAATAACTATAATCCATTTCTCAAATCCAAATTGCCTGCATGAAAATAACATCCATTTTCAAGTTTTTTACGCTAATTTAACATGAGAAATAAATTTTTCAACTTGCTTACCATGTTTATAAAAAATTCCCAAAAACAAATGTAAATTCCAATAGACAAGCCACTGCTCCCAAAATTTAATTCAACCAGGCAGATTTCTGCTAATTTAAGTTTCGCAGCAACCATTAAAAATTCTTATCCTCAAATTATCGGTATCCAATATCCTTGTTGATAATTCTCCAAATCAAATACTCAATCCTCAAAGCCAACTGAATTCATTGATCTGTTCAAATACTTCTTAATGGTTCGATCAGGGTTTTCATTTGTTACCGGAATACTTGTAGTTTAAAAAATAAACTTTTTGAATTTGATGCTTTTCTTAATAATTATAATCCGGACATTGTACTACTTCAGGAAACGCTTTTAAAATCTGATCACTCTCCTAATTTTCTAGTTACATTTTCTGTCGTAATAACGGACCATAGAATCCTGTTTCTTGTGCCGCTGCCGCAGTTTCACTCCTCACTGCAATTCTCCATGCAATTAAAACTACTGTTGTATTTCATAATTTTCCAAATTTTCCTTCTTTTACTGTGGTATCTATTTACGTTCCAAATAATGTTGCTTTCTCTAATTTCATTCATGATCTAAATGTTATTTTTTCATATAGTAGTAGCACTATTTTTTGGCTAGTGATTTTAATACTAGACACACTCAGTGAGGTTGTTGTAATAGAAATAATAGTGGTTAACAATTAGCTGTTTATGCTCATAACACTGATTTAGATATTCTAGCTCCTAACTCTCCTACCAGATTTAGTAATTATTCTGCCTCTACTATTCATTTTGCAGTTCCGAAAAATTTTCATTTTTAACTAAACTATTTCCTCTCTGCATTAGCATTCCTCGGATCATAATCATGTAATTATTAAATTTAAACTTTCCTCTCATACTATCTCTGTTAACAGCAATGTTTGAACTTGTTGGACTAAGTTTTCTTGTTTAATTCACTCTAATTTTAATTACTCTGCTCATAAACTTAACAATGCTACTGAAAAATATGACGAAAATAGTTACTGAGACTTACAAGGGTAGCCTAGAAACAAATTACTTCTAGAAATCGTAGTAATCTTCCTCCGCACATTAAAACTTTAGTATCTAACCGTAATCATGCACGTAAAACCTGGAAAATCTTTCATGATCCGCAAAAGTAAGACTAATTATAATCACTCGCAGGCTTTTACTGAGACGAGCTATTGCTCTTTATAATTATGAGAAACTTTGGGATGAACACCTTCAAACTGTAAACTGGGAAGATGGGTCTTTCCTGTCTTCTTGTTCTTGTTCTTTCACCAGGGCTTTTAAAAAAATATTCACATTAGAATCCTAGGCTCTAACAATTCTCTGGCCAACACTGGCAGTCAAAGGCAGAGGTTTTAACTAACAACCTTCAGGAACAGTTTCTTAAGAACAATATCCATCATCATGATACTGAAAATCTCGTTGAATCTACTATCACTAATTTTATTAATATTCATCAAACCTCTGAAACTCCTATCACTAAAAGTGTTTTTCGCTATTAATTGTATTTCCATCCTGAAAATTAACAAAACTCCTGCCATAGAAAAAAAATTACTAATAAAATGTTTAAAAAACCTTCCTTTCAAAATAATACTTGAGATTTGCAAAATTACTAACTTTATTTTTATGTTAGATACTATCCTAAGTCTTGGAAAACAGCCAGAATTCTCCCAATTCTTAAATTTGGAAAGGACTGACTTCTCCTATTAATTACAGACCAATTTCTTTGCTCTTTTCTATTAGTAAACGCATTGTAAAATGTCATCCTGAACCTTCTTAAAAGTGAGTCAAATCAAAAGAACCTTCTCATCCCACAGCAATTTTTAATTTACCGAAAAACTTTCTTCAACTCATCAACTCACAGAAACTGTTGCTGAAGAAGATTCTCGGAAATATGAAACTGCTGCAATTTTTCTTGATGTGGCTAAAGGCTTTTGATAGAATCTGGGTTAATGGATGGATTTACAAGCTAATTTCTTACAATTTCTCTCCTTACTTAATTCAAGTAATTCGTAACTACCTTTCAGACAGACACTTTGTTGTTGCGCCAGGGAATACTGATTTCTCAATTGGGATATTCATGTTGGTGTGCCCCAGGGCTCTATTCTATGTCCTTTCCTCTACAATGTCTTAATCAACGATATTCCGTAAACGTTAAATTCCGTTGACAACATTGCAATCAATGTCTGAAAACTTGCACCATGCAGAAAAATTTACAAAGTTGCATCATTGATTTAGAAGAGGGGTCATTAACTGGAATATAAACTGATATTTTTTTTTTATTTCCAATGGCAAGGCAGGCAAGTACAAGAAGAATAAAAATAGTAATAATAACAAAAAATAACAAAGGAAAAAAAACAAAAGAATAAACGTCCAAAAAATGCAAAGATGACCGAAATCATTGCCTTAAGAGTTCTCTCGCACGCCAGTAAAGCGCTGTCTCCGATTCGCCGTCAAGTATCGCACGTCGTTGGAGGTGGTCTCTGTTCATTGGGTCTGTTAAACCACATAGGGGGCAGCCAGGATTCGAAAAGATTTTAATGCGATGGAGATGTTCTGCTAGACAGTCATGGCCAGTCAGAAGTCGGAACTGGGCGACAGCATGCCGTCGCGGATTGCTGGGTATTGCTAAAAGATCTTCAGCTCTCCAACGCTTTGATTTAATCTCATCTTGAATTTGTAACTTGTGGTTTTTAGTCATTATTTGTTTGATATAAAGTTTTATAGAATGGAGGGACAGTGACGAGGATCTCATTTGAAGTAGTTTTGAGCCCTTTTTTGCTAGGCAATCTGCTTGTTCGTTCCCAAAAAATGCCACAGTATAAACTGATACTAATAAGATGCTGACAAAACTGATATAGATGCTGACAAAAGATGCAAGAAGATCTATAAACAGATATAGATGCTGACAAAATTGAAGCAGTTTTTCACTCGCAAAAACTCCTATAACCCTCTAATATTAAAATCTATAATAATTATATCACCTGGTTTAAAGAAATTAAGTACTTATCAATTATTCTTAATAATAAACTTAATTGCAGATCGTATATCTGCAATCTTAGAAATAAATTAAATACTCAATTTAGAAATCTATAAAATATATAGATTTCTAAATTGAGTATTTAAAACTATCAATAGAAACTCTGTTTTACCTCTTAATTTCAAAATACTAATATACCTCTCTTATATTTGTACAGTATTAGCTTATGCAAGCCCAGTATGGGGCTCTGTTGCACGTACTAATTTGAAACCATTCAAAGGCTTAACAAATCGTTATAAATTCGCCCTGGGGCTTTCGTAACGTTGATATTAGACATTATTCTAGTTTTAAGACAATCTAATTTTAAATAGTCTGCAAAATTACGATTATGACATTTCATCCCTCAAAAATAGCAAAAGCCTTCGTTCTAAATATTTTTAAATTAATTCCTAATACTGAAACATGATTTTCTCATTTAAATTTCGCAATTAAATCATCTGTTTAATCTATTTCTCCTATGTTTGACCCATTCAATACTTCCAACTGTCTAGACGAAAAAAGTCACATTTTCCTTCCAAGAATTTTTATGCATCTGATTTCATCAACATCTATATTCCATTCAATTCTTTTTTTCTTTTCTTTTAATTATTTTCAACTTTTTTTTGTTTTTAATTAAACCTAAATATTCACTAATATTTGATTACTTTTTATAATAATTTTAACAAAAACAAGTAATATAAAAAAAAAAAAAAATTAAAGTCAATTCCTACTATTTTTTTCGCTATATTGCAGAAAGTCCTTTATAAATAATTTTAATTCTTTTTAAAGTTTATCTGGCGCCATCTAGTGGTAGATACATGCAACTTAAATCTAAAAAAAACTAAAACTAATCAATGAAATTTTATTAATGAATTAATATTTGAAAAACGGGCTTGAATGGCCGAGTGGCTAGCGCTCTGGCGCTCAATACCACAGGTTTCGGGTTCGAGTCCCGACGGTGCCATGGTTGTTTGTAGTGGTTCGGAATCCACTTTAAAAAGTAGGTACCGGTCTAATAGGATCGTAGAGCGTTACGGGGTATTGTTACTCCGCGTCCGTACCCCCGGGATGACCAACCCGCTGCCCACCTTGAACACTTTTTGCCGGTCCGTGAAATTTATTACACTTTTATAAAATATATTTATTTCCTAATTTCAAAATGAGAGAAAACCCATGTATTAAAAAAATACATCCATATATTCAAACATTTACTGTCCTCAAAATTATGTGAAAAAATTAACTTTGCTTTTAAAATAATATTCTTACTAATATAGGACAAATATTGCATGTTTTATTGATGAGTTTTTCAGTTTTTGAGTTCGCAAATCGAATAATTAATTATATTCTGAAAACTCATGATGCCAACCCGCTGCATCTTTTCCGGAACATCTAATATAACCCAGTTCTATATTTCACTTTACTGTCGAAATTATGTGAAAAAATCTGGAACAAAAAGTTGGACAAATATTGCATAGCGATGAGTTTTTTTTTAATTTATACCGGGGAATCGTTTTTTTCTAAAATTCTATATTTCCTTTTGAAATTGACCGAATACAAAACACGTTCAAACATAACGGACGCTAACCTGCAACACCCATTACGATGTGCAAATACCCAAATTGAGATCAATTTGCAAAAGCTAAGTGAAAGAGTGTAGAAGCAAATATTGCACTGGTAAAATACACATTTTTGATGATTTCATTTTTTTATTTCGTTTATATTTATATATTTTTTTATATTTCATTTTTAGTGTTATATATTTCTTTACAATGTGTGTTTAGAATCATTATTATTATATTATCTATGTTTACATGTAAGAATAATAGTAATTACAATAATAATAACTGATTATGTTTCAATTTTCTACTCAAAAAAAAAAAAAAAAAATGTCTATAGTGGGGATCTAATCAATGGGGATCAATCTAATGTGGGGATATATAATTTTATATGCGGCCTGTGGAGTTATGATGCGTTTCCAAGTGACCCTCAAGATCATTTGGGTTGGTCACCGCTGTCTAATCACATAATCGACTTGCGTGTAAAAGTAAGAAACTAAAAGTGATTTGCAATAATCCACCTCATTGCTATTACCAAAATCGCTTTGGTACTTTTGCAAAAAAGTGTAATCAACCTTGCTCACTTACCTTTTGGAAAGTTAAGTAAAACTCTATCATGCTAACTAGTGAACTCTACCATGCTAACTATCATCATCAGTGACTACACTGGAACTTCAATCATGTAGGTTCTATCGAATGCACCTCTTTCGTCTCTGTTCCGAAAAGCACTTATGCCTACTATATCTTTTAGTGAGCCTTTATAATTGTGCTTATAAATACTAAATGGTTCACGTTAAATTAGTCCATCATTTACAGTACTACTATTAGTTCACGGAGATAATGAAAAATTAAATTAAATAAAATTTTTACTTTATTAGAGAGAGAATTAAGTCTAACAATATAAAATATTTGCTTAAAAAAAAAAAAGTTTTGAATAAAATCTAAATCTAAAATAGAAAGACTTTAAGGAAGGCTTTATTTTTTTCTGAGCTGTTTATTGATCAAAGAATAGAGTTAAATATCGTTCGTTTCAAACATGGCACAGTCCCAAAAGTGGTAATAAGAATAAAAATGTCGACAAAAATTACTTTAGATCTTAGTTGAATTAAAGTTTTATTTTTTATTTTTTTATTTTTTTACATTAAGAGTGAAAAGAAGAATCGGAAAACATGAGAATCAGAAAAAAGAACATGAGGATAAAGAATAGGAGATTAGATGGAGGGGATAATGATATGGTCGTGTAGAAGAGAACTTTTAACTAAAACTAATGTTCCATCATTAGAGGAAGTATCCTTGTTATTTCTGAGGTAATCGTAATATATGTATGCTGTAAAATGTTTTTTTGAAGGAGCAGAATATCGGGAGAAAAACTTTGCCGACTTACTACAGTTATATTTTCTTGACTTGCATTTTGTTACCATTCCAAAACATAGTATTTATTGATATTTATTTTCATATCCTGTTGCACTATCCTGTTGCGCTATATGCGCTATATATAGTTGCGCTGCATATTATATGTATAATATGCAGTTACTGAGGTACAAGCTACAAGCATCTATTCTATACTTTTTTATTTTTGAACGAAGGTAAAACATTGGCCTTCATCATAATCGCATCCTTCATTATAAAAACAATATTGTCTGCATATAATGAACATTCAATATGATATTATTCATTATGACATTTTTGACATTATCTCTATGTCAAAAATATCACGTATGTAGATCGTGATCGATTTGGTTTGATTTGTCCCTCTATAGTCATTTTGTGTACACTTTAGCATAATTAGACAGGGACTTGAATTCGAAATTGCAAACACCCATGCCATTGCCAGAATTTTAATCTGAAGCCTATGGTACCAACGGCCAAGACAATTGGTCATCAGACCGCTGTAGATCGAAAAGAGGAGATCATTTAGAACACATTTTTGATGAACGCCACAAGTGGAAAATAATTTCATAGAAACAGTTTCTCCATCTAATGTAAAAATTCCTGTTATTGGTTAAATTAAAAATCCAATTTGCGGTGGAGCCCTTCATATCAACTTGTAAACTATCTATCTAAATAGAATCGTAGGCCGAAGAAATGTCCAATTTAAATAAAATGAAATAATTCTTGGCCTTTTAAGCTTCAACCAATTTCGGATGAAGAAGTATCAACGAATACATACAATCCTTAAAAGGAATAAAGTCAGAATGAATAATAAATAATAACGGAATTTGTCAAGGACAGAAAATTTAACGAGTCTCTACCTTTAATAATCTCTTTATATTTAAATGTAGTTATAAGAGGTGTAATTGTGAGAATAGATTTCTTTATTAGAGAGTTTTTGCATACCGTATTTTGGATGTCCATTAGCTTTTCTCCCTAGCGCGCATGCTCATAGGAAACGTTATTACAGATATGCATGCGCAATTTCCTATGAGCATGCGCGCTAGGGAGAAAAAGCTAACGGACGTCCAAAATACGGTATGCAAAAACTCTCTCTATTGCTTGGCTGACAGTGAAAAGAAAAAGATTATATTTTCTGTGAGAACTTTGATGGAGACTTCAAAAGCTGCAACTTATAATTGATAGATTTCTCTGATCATTTGTTGTTTAGTTCTACATGCTTCTGGTTCGAATCCTGGCTGTGGCACGGATGTTTGTTAGTGGTTCGGAATCCACTTTAAACTGTAAAGTCCGGTCTAATTAGTCTAAAATGTGCATAAAATGACGAGCGACAAACGAACGAAAACCTGATCATTTGTTGTGTATCAATAGCGTGCTGTTTAAACAACTAAACAACTTATTTCCTGTTTGCTTACAAAATCGTGTTCAATACTTGCCAGCCTGGTTGATGATATCTTTGATATGAGATACAACTCTGAACAACACTCTCAATTGCCTATCAAAGCACAACTAGATATGAAATCAACACATCTCAGTGTTAAATTTAATGAACGGATTTATATGAGACATTCACTGGACATGAAATAAATGAATTAGAAAATAAAGTTTGCTATCTTAATAAGTCTATTTATGGTTTACATCAGAGTTCAAGGCAATGAAGCAATAGATTCGATTAGATCTAGAAAACTGCAGGATTTGTTTCATTAAAATGGTGAAATTCTGTATATAAATTTAACAGTTTTATTTTTGGGTATGTTAATGATAATGTTGTGTGAAATGGTAGAAAGCTATTTAATGCAACAATATCCTTTTTAGACATTGATAGGATGTCTTTCATTGCTGGCCGATTGAAGCAGACCGTATTTAAGTTACTCAGTAAATTTAATATTGTAATTTTCAAACGGTTGTACTTCTCAGAGCAGGAAAAAAAATTGTGGACATTTTGAATTATGTATTTTTTTACTAAAAACTATAAGGTAAACTCTTCAAATGACAAAGGATTTGATTTAAAATGATGCTTATTGGGATCATATTTAATTATCATTCAAATAGTGATTATAATTTTTGTTTTGTAAATGTGCCTTCTGCTCGAGTCCTGATGGCCGAGTGGCTAGCGCTCTGGCTCTCGGTACCTCAGGATTAAGATTCGAGTTCCGTTGGTGCAATGGGTGTTTGTAGTGGTTCGGAATCCACTTTAAACCCGTAGGTCCCTGTTTAACATGATCATAGAGCGTTGGAGCGGTATTGTTACTCCGCGCCAGTCACATATCTTCAAGCTGCACGCACCTCCTGGGTAGTGATAAGTGAGTAACTTCGGTGTAGCGCTAGCCTTAAGGCATCAAAGACAGCTGTCTAAGTGTTTACCGGCTGCATTATAAAAAAAAATTTGCCTTTTGCTTGGCGATCAACCAGGCAAAAATGCGTTGCCTTTTCTTTCATGGAATCGGAATTTGTAGCTCTATATGAGAGTGTAAAACAATCCAGCTGGTTTTCCAGAGTCATAATGAAATTTGATTCTTAGTTGTATCACACCATTGCATTACTGTGAAAACCAGGCATATTAATATATTAACCAAATTTTCAAAGAAGTTAAAATTTAACTGAAACTGTTCGTATAAATTCTAAATGCAATTTGGTTGATTGCTTAACAAGACCTGTATTAATAAAAGAACTTTCAATTTGCTCTGTGCAAAATTTTCCAACAAAATTAATGTTCCTGTTTGTTTGTTTGTTTGTTTGTGACTAATCCTCAATGCCCTGCAATGCGGGACGGGCATCCCATGAGTGATCTACTCATGGATGGAGGGAAAGGGGCAGCTTCTATTGTGATGGAGCACCCGTAGGTAGAAGTCTGACTTTTGCTCCGTGACGCTCTTACAGTCATATGAGACCGGGACCTACGGCTTAAAAGTGGATTCCGAACCACTACAAACATTCATGGCACCGCCGGGATTCGAACCTACTCGAACCTCGAACTGGGGAAACGAGCGCCAGAGCGCTAGCCACTCGACCATTCAGGCCCATTAATGTTCCTTTTCTGTGTTAGTGCGATGACCGATGAAGCTGATTGTTGGTTTGTTCAGAAAATATTTCGGTCCTCGAGCTTAAAAGAAAAGTGCCGTACGAAATAATTGACTGTGTTTTTTATTGTAACCGTCAGCTGGTGTGGATTATGCAAACTATGACGTGTATAAAAGCATTCAAGAAGCATTTAAGGGAGGTTATCGAATTAATTCTTCAAGTGATACTCTGGGCGCGTGCTAAATGTTTCGTTCTGAGAAATTTATAGTTTGAATCCAATTACTCAAGTTTGGTAATTTACTTTATAATAAAAAAAAAATCTTTTTATTGTTGGGAATGTTTTTATTTATGCTGCTTTTTACACAAAGAGTTACTTTGGATGAAATGCTGTCTTTTAACACTTGGGATGTGCTCTAGAAATCCTGCCATTGGGAACTTCGAGAACAATAGCAAATGATAGTGTGTTATGTTTGAATGTGATCTGTGCATCTGTTATAATATCTCGATTAACTTTGAAATAAAGATCTTCATCGGGACCGCACTACATGAAATTGAAGTGTAAAGCTGCATCCACCATAATGAGTGTCAAATATTCAGCCTTTCAAAGTGGATGGTGTATATTTGCACATGACTTCCATTACACATCAAACCAAGATTAACTAGCGCGAAGATTCGAAAGTAAAAGGAGAACACACTCAAGAGCCAAAACATTATGACCACCCCTACATTTTGCAATGAACTCCCCTGGATGACGTGGAAGGCACGTGATCAGGTGGAAGTGGTATTTAACTGCTGCTGGAGAGTCTAAAGAATCATTCTTTCACTTACTTCTGTGTGTGATGGAAAGGGCTGTGGATCTAAGCGACTTTGATAGAGGGCAGATTGTAATGGCTCGACGGCTCGGAACAAGTATTTCCTAAACTGCACGATTTGTGGGTTGTTTGCGATCTACAGTTGTTAGTACTTATGCAAAGTGGAGGAATGACAGTGAAACCAGCAGTAGACGACATGGTGTTGGACTTCCACATGCTATCAAAGAAAAAGGTCGTCGGTGACTGTCTCGCATGGTGAAGCAAACCCGGAGCCAGACAGTGGCACAGCTGACGGCCCAATACAATGCAGGAACAAGTAGAATAGTATCGTAGCACACTGTTCAGCGGACATTGTTGAATATGAGGCTACGCAGCAAACATCCCACTCGTGTGCCTTTGCTGACCAAGCGTCATCGCCAACTGCGCCTGCGGTGGGCCCGAGAACATCGTGACTGGTCCATGGATCAGTGGGAGAGAGTTGCCTGGTCAGATGAATCACGGTTTGTCATTCATCACGCTGATGGCCGTGTCAGGATACACCGTCTTCCAGGCTAACAGTTGCTCCCTCAATGTACAGTAGATCGTACACAGGCCGGTGGTGGCGGTATTATGCTTTGGGGGACGTTCTCTTGGGCGTCTCTGGGACCCGTGGTTGTGGTAGAGCAGACCATGAATGCTACAGGGTATCTGAACATCATTGCGGACCAGTTGCACCCTTACATTGCCTCTGTTTTTCCAGCTGGAAATGGAATGTTCCAACAGGACAACGTCTCTTGTCACAAGGCTAAAATTGTGTTGGAGTGGTTCCAGGAACATGATGCTGAATTCCAGTTAAGGTCCTGGCCACTTAACTCACCGGATGTCAATCCGATAGAACACATTTGGGATGTCCTGGGACGGCAGCTCAGAGTTCAAATACCACCAATTCGCAATATCTCGGATTTGCGTGACCGTTGCTTAAACATCTGCTACAATTTGTCTCCGGCCATCTACCAAGTACTTGTGGCATCCTTGCCAAGGCGGGTTGAAGCTGTGTTGCGCGCCAAAGGTGGGCCAACTCGTTATTGACAGGTGGTCATAATGTTTTGGCTCTTGAGTGTATATACGTAGAAAGAGAGGAGTCACCTAAAATCTAAATAAAAACTGTAGAAAAGAAAAAATTATTATCCGAAAACACTAACAAATAGATAAACAGAGACATTATAGCGGCTAATGTTTACTGAACCACGCCTACTGCAACAAGTTAGTCACTCGAGGCCAGTGGTTCTCAAAAGGTGGCCCTGTAGTATTCCAGAGAAACAAGTGTCCAGATATAAAAATATAGTTACTCGTTTTCTTGTCAGTTTTCCAGTTTAAATACAGCTTTCATTATAAACATCTAACTTTGATTGTTTTTTTTTCTTTTATTCACATAAAAGGTTCCAAACAGGGATAATAATGGGCCCAGAATATTACTAGGAACGCTAACTTCCTTGGTTGGTTACTAGAAGCTTTAACGTCTGTTGTTTTCGATGTCAGAAAAAAAATTTCAATTGCATCGTATGAATTTCTGCAATCTGTAAGTAGTACTCTGAGAGCATTAACTAAAAAGAAATTAGTAATTATATCCATTGATCATGTATTGAGTATTAAACATAAGGAATTGTTTCTTGAAACCTTTTAGATTCCTATAAAAGAAGAATGTGTTGTCATCATCTCGTAGCGACACCTATTGATGGAAAATGGAGTACAAATTGAACGACTTCTACTTTCACTGTTAAAAGGGAATTTTTCCGCTAGAATGAAAACAGAACGTAGTTGGCGTTAAAATTAAATAAAAGATTTTGTAAATATAAAAATTGATTATCGTCTTTTATTTTGCCGTCTGGATTTTAATAACACTACGCAACCTTTACAAAACCGCCACATACTTGGTGACACGTGAATTATTTACAAAATGACTGAAACAAATGGATCGGCGAAAAAAGATGAAGTAGAGCGGGTAAGTGTCAAAATACCTCCTTTTTGGGCAGAAAAACCAGAAATATGGTTCTTTCAAATTGAAGCACAGTTTTCAATTTGTGGAATAACAGCCGAGGATACAAAATTCAACTACTTAGTTTCGGAATTAGAACCGAAATTTGTTGAAAGTTTGTGGGACATTATAAGTGATGACAATAGAACAAAATATACCGTTGCGAAAGAACGTTTGCTGAATACTTTTAAAGAAAGCGAAAATAAGCGTCTTCAGAGACTACTTACAGGACTTGATTTGGGAGATCTTAAACCCAGTCAACTTTTACAAAAAATGAGAAACCTGGCTACTGGTGGAATTACTGACAAAGTGCTAACAACATTATTTTTACAAAAATGCCTGATTCCGTGCGGAATATTTTTTACTAGTTAGTGACGAGGGAATTGAAAAACTGGCATTAATGGCAGATCGTATTATTAAATGCAACCAAAACAAGAATTTTACTGTGTAAACAATGTTTCATCAGGATCGGATGCCATAACTGAGTTACAACAACAAATTGCATCTTTGGATAATAAAATTGACAAACTGAGTGTCACAAGGAACTCTCGTTCCCAAACAAGAAATAGAGGTCGATACTCTTATGATCGAAGTAAGTCTCGCAATCTCTCTTACAATCCTTCTGGCAAATACTGTTATTACCATTTCCGTTTTCGAGAAAAATGTTTTCCTGATAAATGCAAAGCTCCATGTGCATGGAAAAATAATCCTTCGGAAAACCAGAATCAGCAACAGAATTAACGGCAGACTCTGCTGCTGAAAATACAAAACATTGCCTTCAATTCCGTCTATTTGTCAACGACAAAAAAACGGGTTTACGCTTTTGGTTGATAGTGGAGCGGACGTAAGTCTTATTCCTTATACTTCTAAACACAAATTTATTAGTGACTATAAATTATATAATACTGCAAATAATACTGCAATCGATACTTTTGGTACAGAAATTTTAAATCTTGATCTAGGTTTGCGCCGAGAATTTCAATTCCCGTTTATTGTGGCTAAAATTAGTAAACCTATACTAGGTAGCAGATTTTTAAATAAGTTCAATTTATTAATTGATATCAAGCATAAAAGATTAATGGATGGTGTAACTAACCTTGCAGTTTATGGGGACATTGCACCCATCTCTATTAATGAAAGTGTAAATACAACGAGCAGCTTATGTAAATATTCTGATTTATTTTCTATGCATCCCAATATAACAAAACCAAATTTTCTTAATTCAAATGTTAAGCATAATGTAAAACATCATATTGTAACTAAAGGACAACCTATAAATTGTAAAGCAAGACAATTACATCCAAAACGGGTTGGAAATAGCTAAAAGAGAATTTAAATATATGCTAGACAATAACATCATTAGTCCATCTAGCTCAGAATGGGCAAGTCCTTACATATAGTAACAAAGATAGTTCTTTTCGTCCGTGTGGTGATTATAGAAGATTGAATGATTTAACTATACCTGATCGATGTAACATACCTCGAATCCAGGATTTTCAACATATTTTATAAAACTATATTTTCTAAAATTGACATTACTAAAGCATATTATCACATTCCCGTAGCAAATGAAGATAAGGCAAAAACTGTCATCATCACACCTTTTGGACTTGATCAATTCAATGTGATGAGTTTTGGTCTCAAAAACGCCCCTGCAACATTTCAAAGGTTTATAAATGAAGTTCTTTATGGTCTAGACTTTGTGTTTCCATACTTAGATGATGTGTTGATCGCCTCTTCTTGCGAAGAAGAACATCGTTCACATCTTAAAATAGTTTTCCAGCGTTTAGATAAATATGGTCTACGGATTAATATTAGCAAATCAGTTTTGGGAGTACCTGTAATAGATTTTCTAGGCTATCAAATATCTGCGAAAGGCTCACAACCACAACCTCAAAAGATCAAAGCTATCATAGAATATCCATTGCCAGAAACTATGATCGAATTACGTTCCTTCTTAGGAATGATCAATTTTTATCGTAATTATATAAATAATGCCGCAAAAACTTAAGACACTCTACATGAACTTTTGAAAGGATCTACAAAAAGATCGACGCAAAATATCATGGACCGAAGAAACTAGACAAAGTTTTGAAAAATGCAAACAAGATGGTGCTCAAATAGCGTTAATGGCATATCCCAATTCAGATTACCCTCTGGCACTTCTCACAGATGCATCTGATTGGGCTATTGGATCAGTTATTCAACAAAAAGAACCAAATGGATGGAAGCCAATTGCATTTTTTTCTAAAAAACTTAATGATGCTCAGAAAAATTACAGCGTTTACGACCGTGAACTTTTGGGTATATATTTATCCATTAAACATTTTAAGCATTTACTTGAAGGTCGAGATTTCGATATTTATACTGATCATAAGCCGTTAACATTCGCTTTTAAGCAAAACAATGATAAAGCCTCTCCCAGACAACTAAGACACCTACAATATATCTCACAATTCTCTACTAACCTATACCATATCAGTGGTCAAAACAATGTGGTAGCCGACACTGTCTAGAATTGAGGACATCGATTCACCTATTGTCGATTATGACTTGATAGCTGATGCACAAATTAATGATGATGAACTACAACAATTGAAATTACATTCCAAATCATTACATTTCAAAGAACACCAATTGCCATCAGGAAAGCTCTTGTATTGTGATACCTCTACTTCCAGTATCAGACCATTCATACCAACAAAATTTCGAATGACAATATTTAATACAATTCACAGTTTAGTTCATTCTGGAATTCGAACTACTGTAAAAAAATAACTAAAAGATTTATTTGGCCAAATATGAAAAAAGATGTTAAAGAGTGGACTCAAACTTGCATCAACTGTCAGAAAAATAAACTAAACATACAAAATCAGAATATTCACAATTTCAAGCACCAGATGAGAGATTTAGTGTCGTTCATATAAATTTAATTGGACCTTATTCACCTTCTAATGGATACACATACTGCTTGACGTGTATTGATCGCTTTACCTCTTGGATGGAAGTGGTACCGTTATCAAACATCACTGCAGAAAGCATAGCAAAAGCTTTTTATGAGCATTGGATTACCCGATTTGGTGTACCTACTTGTGTTATTACTGACAGAGGCACTCAATTTATTTCAGAACTATTTCGAAGTTTAGCTGCGCTATGTGGTGTTAAAGTGAACCATACGTCTTCTTACCATCCTCAGAGTAATGGAAAAAGTTGAACATCTTCACCGTACTTTGAAAACAGCTATTAAATGTCATAACAACGTTCGTTGGACGGACACATTACCAGCGGTTCTTATGGGTTTGCGAGCTGCTCTACACATGAGGACTGTAAGTATACAATAGCTGAAATGGTTTATGGAAAACTATTAAATTACCAGGCGAATTCTTTGAAGAATCCTGATTGCCAATATCTGATGATAATTTTGTAAGCAATCTCCGAAAACAGATGGCCGACTTAAAAAGCCATACCAATCCAAAAACAAATGTAAACAAAAGATCTTCATTCCAAAAGATTTGTACACATGCTCACGTGTGTTTCTGCAAATTGACAGAGTTAAAAAACCTTTAGAACCCCATATGAAGGACCCTATTTGGTATTGCAAAGATCCCCGAAAAACTTTCTTCTATCAATTAAAAATAAACAAGTTAATATTTCAGGGGATAGATTAAAACCGGCATATGTGTTACAACCTAATGAACTTCTGAATCCAACGTCATCAAATGATCATACATCTGTGCCGAGTGAGCAAACATTTATACCAAGTCAGCAAGTTGCACAACCAAATACAACAACACGTTGTGGAAGACAAGTAAAACTTCCTGTACGTTTCAATGACATTATTGACTTTTCTTCAAAATTATAATTCGTCCATGTCCATTTTAAAAATTAATTTGATTTATTGTATGTAAATGTTTATATGTGATTGTATTTTTAATTATTTTGTGCAATTTAAATTTGTATCATTGTGTATTTGTTCGCTATTATTTGCATAGATATATTAATGCTTCTACCAATTTCAAAGTAACGTAACTTTGTTACTGGTAGGGGAGTGATGTAACGACACCTATTGATGGAAAATGGAGTACAAATTGAACGACTTCTACTTTCACTGTTAGAAAGGGAATTTTCCCGCTAGAATGAAAACAGAACGTAGTCGGCGTTAGAAATTAAATAAAAAGATGTTGCAAATGTGAAAATTAATTATCGTCTTTCATTTTGACGTCTGGATTTTAATAACACTACGCAACCTTTACAAAACCGCCACAATCTAAAAAAAAAGCTTTGAATTTTCTGCAACAATTTTTTTTTAGTGTCATATTTATAGGAATTATAATTTTTTTTTACCTTGTCCTAAATAACTGTAAGAAAGAGCTAATAACTTTAATATATTGATGTTGAAAATTGACATGCATGAGTTTGCCAATCAAATATATGCTCAGATAATGAAGAAATTGCTAGATTACTTCAGATTCATGTATCTCATAAACACAAGAATATAGGAGCCTTTCAATTTATTTTTTATCACATTGCTTTTTCTATAATATTTAACTTAACTATTTTAACATATTTCTCAAAATTTTTTGTATATAGTGCGCCCGCAAAAAGTTGTACAATTTTAAATGGCCCAATTTCAAGAATTTTGAGAACTATGCTCCAGCCAATTATTTTTCGTTAAATTTCGAGTGCTTATTCAAGTTACAAATGCAACTTTTTTGCAACTGGCAACTGATTTTCTTCAAAACGTAAACACATGCTGTGATAGTGTGCGTTTAATGTATCTGACTTAAAAGAGTCGCAGGGAATAGTGTTCCTTGTTATTTATTGAAGATTATCATATATCGGACAAATTCATGTAAGTGTGTAATAGATTTTAATTTTATAAAAATTCCCTGCAAATGAAAAACTATTTTTTTAATAAATAATTTTTCCAGTTATTTATTAAAAATTGTTAAAAAAATTTTCTGTCGTTATGCCTTAATCTATCTACAAATTTTTAAACTTCACTTTTTATTAACCGTATTCTGATTTTAAATTGCAATTTTTTTTTTTTTTTTAATTTTATAATGTATTATAGCCATTAAAAATACTTTTTTACCACAGATTATTATATTTTAACAAATTCCAAGTAATATGAAAACTGTGTCTTCAGAAGTTCTTGCTGTTCTCCAAAAGAACCCCAAGAACATTCGCCATATTTGCATATTGGCTCATGTTGATCATGGTGAGATCATCGTTATATTTTTATGAAATATTCTATTTATGTTTGTAATTCTTCTGACCATAAGTTTTTGCTACAACTTTGTGCGTGTACACGTGTTTGTGTAAATATTAGTAAAAAAAATTTCGGAAGAATAAAAACATGCAAAATGAGATCAGATGAAAATTTTAGTGTTGAAACAAATGACTAAATGAAATATATCTGTATATTAATATTACATGAAAAAAAATTCTCTGATTTATGGTATTTATTAACATTCAAAGGTTTGGTAATTTTAGGAAGAAAAAACATAAATAAAATTTTTTTGTTAAGAAATACAAAATATAAACAGAAATAATTACTTGTGTTTATTTATCAGCTTGAAACATGTGTTTATATTCATATTGTTTTTTTTCTTAAAAAATCTATTATAAGAACATAATGCAGTTTTACTAAATATAATTAATAAAACATTGATTATTTAATAATCCTGTTAAAATGGAAGTAGACATATTCAATCATTTTCTGCGAGTTGCATTTAATTTATAAGCAATAAGAAGCACAGATAAAATGTATCATCTGAAGTGAAATTGTTAAATGTACATATTGTATGTATGAGTATGCATGTTTGTAAGGAGCAAAAAAAAAAATTTGATGCTTTTCTATTAGTTGAATTTATTCATATTGTCCAAATGTAAAAAATGCTCCAATCTTTTGAGAATCAACATAATGAGTGTAATGCCCAAGTAATGAGTCATGATATGTGACAGGATTCAAAGTAAATCCTTGGCACACTTATCCACATCTTTACTTATGAGAAAAGTATCACTAATTTTTATTTCTTGTAGATACAATTGGCACTCACATCTTTTTGAGTATGCATGCACACATTTTTTTTACACACACACACACATATGCAAAGATGTACAGCACAATAGTATTAAAGAAAAAAAAAATTATTTGTTTAATCCTGCTAAAAGCCATGTCATTTTTCAATTTTAAATAAAATTCCATTCTGACTTTTTTTCATCCCAGTAAGAAAAGGCTTTTTAATTATTTGATTTCAAATATAAAGGGAATAGTTTACCCTTAATAGAAGTTAAACTATCAGAATGCAACATAAATCATGGATAATAAAGACATCTTAGAAATGAATAATGTTTTAATTACTTTTTTAGGCAAAAACTACCCTTGCAGATTCACTTTTGGCAAGTAATGGAATCATTTCTCAAAAAATGGCTGGAAAAGTATGTAATGAATATATTTTTATGTATTTTTTGTTACTGAAAAATTTCTAATTATCTTTATTCATTTATTTTTTATATTGGGTAAAATATTTTATGTGAAAAAAAAATTTCAGATGCATATCAATGAAAACTTGTTTTTTCTGCCCTTAATATTAATGATGTGTGCAATCTGTTGTTTTTATCAACATTGCTTACAACAATAATTATTAAATTAATTACTGAATTAAATTACATCATTGTAAAGATAATTATATGTACTGTACATAAACAACATTCTCACTTCACATTTTTGTCTTGTTGTATATTGTCACATTATTTAGAATAATTAACTATATATTTATATCTATGCAGAATAATATATTAACACTTCTAAACATAATTATAAAATGCTAGCATTATCTTTTTTTTTTTTTTTTTTTTTTTTTTTTTAATTTTCTAACCTAAATACTTTGTACCATAATTTAAATTATTCTATTATCTAAATTCTTTACTGATCACGGGATAAATATATATAAAATTATATATATTTCTGAAAATGTGGGAGTATAATTTTTATCATATATTATTGATATACAAAAATCAGTAGCTGTTTTGTAAGATTATAGAAACCTTCATTTACAGGCTTACAAAACACATATCATAATAATAGCTAGAATCAAAAAAAAAAATCAAAAAGAGGTTGGAATAGGCTTGAAATATGCTGCAATGCATTGAGAATTTTTTTCCTAATCTTTGAGTCGGCATTTGTTTTTCGGAGGAAGTGAAATTTCGCATCTCTGGAAAAATCAATTGCCATCTTGTGAGCACATCCTCATCATGTGCTTCAAGTATTTGTATTTAGAAAGTCGTTGTGACAATTTCAAAAATGAAGGATTGTATCAGCATGTTGCACAATAAAATTATCAGGGTTTTCCTTCCTCCCTTGTAAAAATAGCAATAACAAAAAAATTATCTTAATATACTTAGAATAATTTACCTTTTCTCTGGATTGTCTACCTCTATCCATCATTTTCCAACTGGATAATCTCCTCCTCAATGGAGTTTGCATGTCAGAGTTTCACCAACATGTGGTTTTTCCTGATTGTGAGGAATGTGATAGTTTAATGCCATGTTTTTCCCATTCACCAGAACTAGACATTTTTTTTTATTAAGCTTTGTAAAAATAAAGTATGTGCCTCAAAGGTTAAATTTTGTAAATCACAGCTGCAATTTCATTAATCTCTGCAATTCTGCAGAATTTTACTATTGTTTTAAAATTCTCTGTGTCACCAAAGGATTGCATGTAGAAATATATTGATTTTATTATTATTAAATAGTCTTTACAGTTTCCATCAACTATTCATCATTTATTTCATAAAATATGTACAACCAGAACAATGCCTATACATTTGAAGTCATATATGTCAATTTATAAATATAAAACACCTGTCATTAAATGAATCATTCTTATCAAATTAAATTAAATATTAAATTTTTTGTTATATTTAAATTTTTAAAGAAAATTTTTAATTTTTTTCCCATTATGAGTTTTTTTTTTTTTAAATTTACATTCATAACATTTTTTAATACGATGTAGTATCAGAAGGTACTTTGAATCAGGAAACCCTATATTTTGACATATCTGGCTTGCATGTGACTTTTTTTGAAACTCAACAGATATTCAGCAAATTATCTTCTTTTTTCTCGATGAGATTCAACTTTTATTAGTGAAAGTATTAGCATATGCATGCCTTCTTTTGTGATCTCATGCTTTTCATCACAAATGATATGTAGATGAAATATTCACAGCATTAATAATAGTGAAAATTTTATTAATGAAGCTTTATAAATAAATCGCCCTTTATATTTGAACTTGTCTTATGTATGCTATTGTTTAGATATGCATACAAAATGTGTTACACAATAATAAAATCATTATATTTTAATATTTATACATCGTTTTTCTTATATGCAACTAAAAATATACTGTTACTTAAATTTGATGCATGAAACATTTAAATAAGCAAATATTTTTATGGTACAAAAAATTTTTAAGACATTTTTTTTTTTTGTCATTAAAAGTTTGTTAAATATTTTCTTTTAGTTTTTTCTAAAAATATAAAATTATAGTTTTCAAACAAATGTTTGAATTATTCTTTTTTTTGGTACTCTGTTGTATTAAAGAAATAATAATCCAAAATGAATGATATGTATAATTTATGTAAAGATTTATTTCAAATGTATCATATTAATTTATTAAATACAGAACTACATAATACATGTAGTGATTTGTAGTAGACAGCAGCTTTTTGATAACCTTTTAAATAAAAAAAAAGGCTTCATATTTTGTGAAATTTGAAGTTTTACTGAAATGTATTTACTGTATCATATTATAAATATCTGCTGCTAATGAATATTTAATTTTGTAGCTTCGATATATGGATAGCAGGAAAGATGAACAAGAAAGAGGTATCACAATGAAATCTAGTTCAGTTGCTGTTCATTTTCAAAAGGGTTAGTAGTACGTCTTTTTTAATTTGTTATTTCCTCTTTTCTATTTCTCGATAATGAATGTTCAGTCTATAATTTTATATCTATTATTCAGATAAGGATCATTATCTTGTGAATGTAATTGATTCACCTGGTCATGTTGATTTTGCTGGAGAAATTAATACTGCTGTAAGATTGTGTGATGGAGCTATCATTCTTGTTGATGTTGTTGAAGGAATATATCCCCAAGTAAATTTGATTCCTATTTATTTCATTTATTTTTATGTTACATATGTCCTAATCATTCTGAAAGTAAGATGCCTTTTTTTTCAAGTTAAAAAAAAAAAAATGACCACTCCAATACTCTTATAAATTATCAGCTTTTAGAATGGCAAAGTTTTCATAATCTTTTATGAAGTCTTGTAGTATTGTATCTATTATTTTGTAAAATGTTCTCAAAATAATTGTCTGAGAATTTGACTATAAAAAAAATTTTTTTAAGTTCCATACTTGACTGCTATTTTTAATTGTTTGTCTCCACAGACAAACAATTAAAAAAAATGAAGAAAAAAACCTTTATTATAACCAATTTAGAAAAACCTTTATGTAGAATTGTGTTAACATTTAACTATTTTATAATGACTTTGAAATACATCTGATTCAAATAAAATATCTAATTATAAAAAAAATTATATATCAAGAAAGCTAACATTTTCAATTTAGTTCAATATTTTTAAAATTGTATGCTTAAAATTCAGTATATAGTATTTTTAATAAATTAATAAAAAGTAATTTTAAAAATCATGATAATTATTTTAGTATTTGTATAAATGATGTCCATTAACAGCAGGTACCTCTCACAGCTACCATCATGTGCAGTCACTTTAAGAACTTCTTTATATTATTTTTTAATTATTAGGAACTAATATTGATAAAAAAATTTTATCTAAGAATTCTACAACTGTTAAATTGCACTTTTATGAATTAACTGTCATAGTCAATGTATGTATGTATTATTAAATACTTCTTAGAAATTAAATATAAATTAAAAATGTACATATGCTAATCTCTCTTAATTAATTCTTTTTCAGACTAAAGTTGCACTGCAACAAGCTTGGATTGGACATATTAAGCCTTTGCTTATTTTAAATAAAGTAGACAGATTGATTTTAGAATGGAAGTTAACTCCTCTAGATGCTTATGCACGTCTAGTGCAAATTTTGGAACAAGTAAGCTTTTGAATACTATGATTTTTTTTTTTTTAATAAAAAATAGGATTATATCTAATCATAAAATTAATGAATAAGTAAGTTTGCTTCATATAATATCCATTACTTTCAGATAAATGCAGTTATGGGAGAATTATTTGCATCAGATGTTTTAAAAAAATCTGAAAATGTAAAAGTAGTAAAATTTATATATTTATTCATGTCAAAGTTCAATTTACATCTCTTAGAATAAATTAATTATTTCAGTATAGTAAAAGTGCTTATAAAAATATCTAAATTTTGATCCTATGAATAAAGTGTAGATATACTAGTACTGTATGATTACTTTCTCTTAGAGCAAGCAATTCTGTCTTGTATTTAATATCATAATAAAATATTTATAATATTTCTGTTGGAGAATCACTTTTTTTTTTTTTATTACAATTTTGATTTGATTTTCCAACACTAAAAATCATGAAATGTATAAAATAATTTAATTACAATGCCCCTTGATTTATTGCTCTTAAGATATTTCATGATTGTTTCTTTCTTCCAATATATAATGCTTTTTGTATCTCAATAAATGCAATTTAATAAAGGGTTGCTGTATAAAATTAACTATGATGTTTGATATATAAGTCATTGAAATACTTTTAGCATAGTTATCCTTTATTTAATATTGCTATATTTTTAATATTGTACTTTCTTTCTTTTTTTTAAACACTAATGATAACTGATGATTGTAACTATTAGTGTTATTTTAAATGATATATTTTCTATTGCATCTTGATTTAGAATATGGATCTTTGTATAATTTATTATGTCACTTTTTTATAAAAATTAAAATTATCGAAATGTTCAGCAAAATTGATGGAAAGAAGTGTCCATAAAAATCTAAAATTTTTACTACAACTAGAAGTTCGAAAAAAAAATAATAAACAGTTTAAAATATATGATAATTTATGTATACCATAAATTTTTAATTTATTTTATTAAATCGTGATTGATAAAACTTGTGAATAGTGTCATGTGAATAATATAAGTTTGCTAGTATTAGAAGAATGCACTTGGCTAATCCTAATAATCTTCCTCTCATAATTATGTTATATCATAATAATAATTGATTAAAAGAAAAATAACATAGCTTTTGCAATATTCTAAATTATTTATTTAAATGTTTTTTACTTTCAATAAATATTTTATGTAAAAATTTGTTTGTATAATTTCTTTTTTTTTTTTTTTTCCCATATTTTTAGAAATCAAATAATGCAGATAATGAAACTTATAATAGTGATGAAAAGGTAAGAAATATTTTTGTATTAATTAATTATAATTAGTTATTAAAATGAATACATGCTATTACCATTGTAAATATAATGTATATTAATCACATTCTTATTTTTGTGACATTAATAATTATAATACAAATTAATAATTAGGCTTGAAAAATATAGAGTTGGTTGTTATTTCTTTAGGTTTTTGATTGGAGTAGTGGACTAGATGATAGTGATGACTCCAAAGTTTATTTTTCACCTGAGCAAGGCAATGTATTATTTGCCAGTGCATTGGATGGATGGGGTTTTGGGTGAGATTTTTAATTAATTATTTTATTTTAATTCCATTTATGTTTTAAAATATGTATTTGATTTATTTTTAAGTTCTATTGTAATAATTGTTTTGTATAATGTTTCTAATCTTTTCACATTTATAATGTTATATATTGTGATGTTAACATTTAAAATTTTGATGCATTATTTTCAAGGGCTGAATTAATACACTTGATTTCTAATTTTTATATAGAACTTCAAAGCAAAATACTTACAAAAATTTTGTTTGTTGATGTTCTTTTAAAAGTGTTTATATTTTCATTACCATAGTTTCCTTCCTATTATCTTCAGTAGCACATAACCCACACTCTTAATTTTCGCTAGTGAAAAAAAAAACAATATCATATAATCTGCAGGCAATTTGTACCTCTTCATTTCCTTCTCCTTAACATATCTTTACTCATAAACTTCTGTATTTGTACCTGCAGTTGTTGTCTTAAACTAATTTAACACTTTTCGAATTTTGAGAGTTTTTGTCATAATAAAATAAAAAAATTTATATATTATATATTTGAGAAGGGATAATCAGGAAAAATGACCTTATATAATTTTGATAAAAACAAAGAAGTTTTTAACAAACATAATACATGACAAAAAATTTGAGAAACTTTTTAAATTATCACATTTCAAAATAGGAGAAATTTAACTATATACATATTTTTAATCTTTTTTCTCCCCTTTTAATGAAAATCTTACTAAGTATAAATCAATTGTTAATTTAGGATCCCAAAAAAGAATTTTTAATTATTTGTTACTTTATTCGGCACTTTTTTATCCACTCGCATATGTTTGATTAACATGAACATTGTAAAAACATGTTTAACTTTTATCAACTGCAATTCCATAAGTTTTTCAATTGTATTCTTTGTCATAATCAAGTTACATCAATTATCTTTAGGAGAAGAGATTTTTAAGTAGTAATTTTTTAATTAATTTTTACCAAAACAAAAAATTTACATAATACGCACAATGGCGTTCTGTTCATCCCATTCTGTGGGTTATAAGCTAGATATTACATATTTGTGCTTAATTATTATTTCTTTTCCAGTGTGTCCCATTTTGCTAAATTATTTGCATCCAAACTTGGTGCTAAAGAAGATGTACTTAAAAGAACTTTGTGGGGAGATTTTTATTTTAACTCTAAGACAAAGCAAATTTTGAAGGGAGCACAAGTAAAGTTTCATTTTTAAATTTTGTATGAATAATATTTACTGCATCAAAGAATAATCCCATATTTTAAAACATTAAAATTTCTTTGCTTTTTTATTTTTCTGAATTTATTGAAAATAATAATCCATAACATGGTATTCTGTATTATGAGCAAATAAGATGAACTTTTCTAAATCAAAAGAAAAGGTCCCAAATAATCTTAAAATGTAAAATATATATATTAGTTTAACAAAGATTTTTTTTTTTTTTTTTTTTTTTAATGGGGATTAAAGTGTTAAAAAATGCCTAATAAATAACGAAAATGAAAGAAAAAAATAATTATGGTTTAAAATAATATATTTCAAATTTCTATAACCATAAGCATCTTTTATGCATTTTTTAATTAAACCTGATACATAGAATCATTATTACATTAATCATAAATAATTAAATTGAATGTTAATCCTATGATTAAACAAAATTTTCTTTTTTAAGAATAATATCTTAATAAATTTTATATTTATATTTTAAATTCTTATTACAATTAAATTATGTGTTTATATAAGCATTTATAATTGAATGAATTCACATGTTAATATTTGAAATGCACAATTTCAAAAGAATAATAATAATTATAGAACCCTTTTTTGCTGATGTCTGTACTATTTTCAGTATCTTATAATTATTTACATTTGAATATTACCATTTTTATTATTATGCCTATATTATTATTCATTGCAGGCAAAGGCTAAAAAACCTCTTTTTGTACAGTTTATATTGGAAAATATTTGGTCTGTCTATGAGGCAGTTGCAGTACAGAGGTAATATTTCTGAAAAATTTACTAAATGTAATTTTACCTAGGCCTTTTCAATTCAAAGCATGCTTTAATATCGAGCAAGTTTTGTTCGATTTCATTACATTATTATCTATAGCATAATTTCTATTGTTACCATATACCATAATTTCTTACTGGTTTTTTTTTTTTCCATAATTGAATTATATGTTATTAAGCTGTTAGTTCCTTTATTTTTGGTAATTATGAAATTTTTCTTACTATTCAATATTTTATTTTAAATTCGGAAAAAGACACATAAATAGTTGTAATAAGTTGTATTCTATAGATAAATAGTTGTAATAAATTTAAATTGCTCTAACTTTATTATTACCACAAAATTTGAATTTGTTTATATATTCTAATTGATGTTAGCTTATATTCATGGGTATACAGAAAAATATTTTATTGTTTTGTTTAAAAAAATACATATAAAAATTTTATATTCGTAATCAAGACACATTAACATAAATTTATTACAAAAATTTTATGTTGCTAAAATAATCTTTTATTGTTTTTATAGGGACAATCTTATGGTGGATAAAATAATTAAATCTTTGAATTTAAATATACCAGCTAGAGATATTAATCATAAAGATCCTAAAGTTAAACTTCAAGCAATATTTAGACAGTGGCTTCCTTTATCAGATTCTGTTTTAGGTATAGTTATTCTTTTTCATATATATAAATCTTTTTATACCTATTTATCTATGAAGGTTTATAAATTATTATCTATTTTGCTATTTTTGTGGAATATGTAACTTATATTTCTTATTACAAAAGTAAGATTTCAAAATTGCCTTTTTATATACAAGTAAAAATTTATTCATGTTTAATTTTTATGGATTTGAGAAGAGATATTTCAATAATGATAACCCGACCTGCCCGAAGGCTTACGGAAAACTGAATGACCAGAAGCGTAGACAGAACCAACTCAGGGCCACCAGGATTCCGCCTTATCCGGCTCCACGGATAGGGTGATATGTAATAAGTACAACACCCCCACCGCCTTTGGCTGCCCTCAACTGGGCTTGTTATACTCCAGGGCATCAACGTCCACACTACAAAGCGTGTACGAGAACACCCGCGGAGATGTAAGGGTCTCTTAGCCGTCTTAAGTGACGTTTCCAGGGGGCACCACGAGGAGGAGGTGGACCCAACTCGCCCCCCTTTTGAGAAGAGATATGAAAAATATTAAAAAGGATTTCTGTATAAATGTTTTTATATGCAATTTTATTGTTTTATTGTAACCCAAACAATGACTTCTGTACAACACTTAAGAATAAAACGAAAAGCTTAATTTCTTTTCATTTATGAATACGTTAAATTATTGTGCTATTTAAGTGTTATTGTATGATCTATAGTAATACTATTTATTATTATTATTAAAAATGCAATGCTGTAAACTCTTTTTATATTGTAATTGTTTTTTATCTCTGCAGAAATGGTTTGTAATTTTGTTCCAAGTCCTCTTGAGTTGAGTGAAGAGAAAGTTGAAAGTTTAATGTGTTCCAGTTCTCTCAAATTTGATATATTACCAGAAGAAACTCGTAAACTAAAATCAGGTTAGTTTAAATCAGATTTTTTTATTTTAATAGTTTAAGTTGTTGTTTTTTTAATATTATTTACTTTATAAATCAATTTTTTTGCAATTTTAAAGATAAATTTATTCCCTTACAGATTTTTTGAAATGTTCTCCCTCTAAGGATGCCCCTGTAATAGTTTGCATTTCAAAAATGTTCCCTACAGAAAGAAAAATGTTGCCAGAATATCGTCAAAGGTAATCTTTTTTTTTTTTATTATTATTATTACAAAAGATGTTCTTTTTTTTTTTTTCAGATATAAATATATATATATTTCTTTAATTTCTTTATATGGTACACTTTTTATCACTCTAATAATTTTAATTCTTCCCAATGCCTATGACATTATAACCCAATGCCTAACATGTGTTTACCATTTTATATTCCTTACCAAATTCTTTTTTTTTTTTTTTTTTTTTTTTTTAATAATATAAGACTTATTTTATAATTTTTCTTTATCAGTTGAAACAGGTTGAAAACTTGAATTATTTGATATGCATTTAAAATTTTTAGTATCTGAAACATTGTTTAAATATAGATTTTATTAGTCTAAAAAAATGCTTTAATATTTTAGACCTCTCACTGCTGAAGAAATAGCTGAACGAAGAGAAAAAGCAAGACAAAAACATGCTGAAAAAATCATTGAACAATCAGAATCTCAGCCATCTGTTTCATCAGAAATATCCAACTTAGTACCTAAAGGTATATTTATTACTTTAATATATTTTTTTCCTATAAATCTTTTACTTTTTGTAATTATTATTATTAATATTAATTCATATATTAGAGAAAATATCTTAAAATTATATCTTCTAGCCTATGTTATATTTGTTTTGATTTTTCATTATATAGAACCATCTAATCTTGAAAATAACACCGACGAAAATACTGCTTTCATTGCATTTGCTCGAATCTACAGTAGTACAATTTACAAAGGACAGAAACTGTATGTTTTAGGTCCTAAACATGATCCTGCAAAAGCTTTAAAAATGGTAATATTATATTTTTTAATTAAAAATTTGTCTTAATTCTGATTATGAACTACATATGTAACTAGATCAATTTTATACAGTAAAAAAATCACTTTTATACAATTAAATTAAGTGTAAAAATTGCATATTAAAATAATCATTTATCTCCAAAACAATTTGTTTTTAGAGAAGATTAAATGTATAAGAAAATAGAAAAATACTGATATACTATAAAAGTTCATTTTCAAACTTTCATTGTTGTTTAAAAATTGGATTATTAATGTGTAATTTGTTTTTAAATCTGAATTGTATATAGTTATTTGAAATTTTCATTCATAAAACTAAATAAACGACTTTTAAACTAATTTTATTAGAGGCTTTTCAAATCTTAAATATTTTAGAAACATTTTTGCATAAATATGAATTTTATTCACATGCTAGCTAACCCAGAAATAAAAAAGAATAGTGTTCAATGAAAAATTTGAAATGATTAATCAGAAAGGAAATGCTTTATTTAGAAATTAGCAAAAATTTCTATTTATTTAAATAAATAAATTTTGTTTTAAATTAGATTTTTCATTTTATTAATTGTATTGAAAATGTACTCATAGAATAAGTATAAGTGAATATAGGTTTTAAGCATTTTGTATAGCACCTTTTAAAAATGTCGTAATTTTTTATTCTTTTTCTGATAACTCGTTTAATTTCATTCAATCAAATTTACTTTCACTCATAAAATTGTTTCTGTATTTATACTTTCTGCTTTTATAGAAATTGTCATTGTACATTTCTCATTCTTTCTAATGCTTCACATTATTAATAATACATTCAAAATAATCAGTAGTCACTCATTGCAATGCACATGCTGGAAGAAATAAAAAAGGTTCTTTGTAGCTAATGACTATCTGAGGGTCTTTTGTGTAAGGGAAAAAAGTCAGTGAAGTATCTAATTGCAGGAATATAATGAGAGGCTATTGCATATTTAAAATTTTCATATTATGCAATTTTGCTTTTAAAATGTCATGCTAAAAGGAGTGTTATTGCTGTAATTTCATGAGAAACTGAATTTTATGAAAGCATTAAGTGTCTGCTATTTTTAATAATAATATTTCATAATAGCTGGTTATTTTGAACATCATAATAAATATTAATGTATTTTTATTTATCATAATGAAAAAGTATTAAATATACTCAATAAGTGTATGTTTCTTATAGGATATCCCATTGTCAGAGGACATCACTGTTCATGATCTCAATCCTGAACAGCATATAACTTTGGCTACTGTTAAAAATCTTTATCTTCTTATGGGTAAGGAGCTAATAGAGCTTGATGAAGTCCCAGCTGGAAATGTTATTGGTAATGTATTAATTCCACTCTTTTTAAAATATGAATTGGTTTATGTTTTAATGAATTGCAATTGAATAGAAAAAAAGCTAAGTAACTCAATTATTTTTGTTATAAGAGCTATTTGTGTATAATTTTTAAGGCTTTTTGATATTTAATTACCCATAATCCATAGTTATAGCTTAATGCTAAGTTTAATATAATGTTTTTCAAATACTATTTGTTTGAGTTTTCAGACCAGGTTTATTTTGTGTCAATTATCAAAAGAATTGCTTATTAATTAACTTGGGTCTGTTGGTGTTTTTTAACAACAATTATAAAAAGTTTTACATTTGCATATTTTTAAAAAAAGGAGAAATTTTTAAATAGTAATTACTACTTAAATAAAATTCAAATTGCATGATTAAAAAAATAAAATAAAATCATTCATGAATGTAAGGAAGAAAAATGTTTAGAAGATAAAAGAAATAATAATATTTTAAACTGTATTTGTATATAGATATTTGCAGAGTGTCTTTTGTAAGAAAAATAGATAATGATTTATTTTTATTTCTTAATATTTTTCTTTTTTATTCTTATTCTAATACCAACTCAGTTTCTCATTTTAGCATTAATTTAAATGCATGCCTAAATTAAATTTTGCAAATGAGTTTGATTTTTCATTCCAAGCTGTTTATATAACTTTAGCAACATTTTTATTTTGTTTTATAATAGCTAGGTATGATGGTAAGGAATTTTTTTAACTCTGTGTGTCATTTGATTTTGTGAAACAGTTAGCATAGCATTTGGACAAAGAGTTTGGAGATCTCTGTTTTAGACAAAATTAAGATGATGTTAACCATTTGTTTAATAATAGTGCTTAAATCTATTTAATGTGACAAATGTAATAATTGTGTAAGTCTCAATTGTAGTGAAATATTAAGAAAACTGATAGACGAATTTTTTATCTTAAATAATTCATTTTTAATCTTATATATCAATCTTTTTTATAATATAGGAATTGGCGGTTTGCAAGATCATGTTCTTAAATCAGCAACCTTGTCTACTACAATTGCCTGTCCTAGTTTTATTGATTTGCACTCTACTACAGTTCCTATTGTAAGAGTTGCACTGGAACCATCTCATCCTAGTATGAATATATTTTAATCTATTGTTAAAATAAAATTTTTAATGTACTTCATTTATAAAAAAAATGCTTGTTGTTTGGACAGTAAGCCATTATTATATTTGCAATTCAATATTTCTGAACAATGCTCTTTTGTATTATGCATATCCAAATATTCACTATTTGTTAATAATTCAGATTTATATAAAATGTTAATGTTTCTAACTCTAAATTAATGGACATTTAGGTAATTATTTCATTGAGAATATAAAAAAGTAACAGGTGTACTATGAGAAATATTAAAATTACAAATTTTATATTATTTATTACAAATTTTATATTAGAGATTTTAAATCAGAAAATCACTCCCAGCCTTTATTTACAATGGGCTGATTGTATTTACGCTTTTGGTGAATTTCAATTTAATTAGCTGTTGTTGAGCTAAATGTGTAGTGTATTTTAAGATGATCTTTACCTTTATAAGTTCATTTTGGTAACATTGTATTACTATAGATTTATAGGATGACAATGAAAGATATAGAATAAGCTCCATGATAAAAATGTTCACATGTAAAAATTAAATTTTCGTTTGCTCTTAATCCTTTATTAGGAAATTTAATGTTATTTTAAATGAATTACAGGAGAAATGCCTTTGCTTGTAAAAGGTTTGCGACTTTTAAATCAAGCTGACCCTTGTGTTCAAGTTTTTGTTCAAGAAACAGGGGAGCATGTTCTTGTATCATCAGGTGAAGTGCATTTGCAGCGTTGTGTAGATGATTTAAAAGAAAGGTATGTTAAAGGAATTAATAAAATTTATGCATTTTATATTGTTAATATTTTGATTTTTTTTTACATTTTTATAGCACTTTTACCAAAGACTTTTCTTAGCATTCTTAAAGTAAATTACTATGTAAACTATTTACAAAAATTCTTGAAAATGCTGTTTAATCAAAATTTTAATAGCAATAAGTTGGGCAGTATTATGCTTAATGTGTTTTATTTGTCTTCTTAGAAAATACTCCAATTCTGTTGATAAAAGTCTTCGTTCAGAATGTAATACAAACAACAAGTTAGAAATAACATGTTATTACAATTTTGAATGTATTAAAATATTTTGTTGAAAAATATAAATCTAAGCAATCTCTAAATTTTCAAAAAACTTGTGAATAGAATTTCAGAAATTTAAAAAAATATGCTAAAATGCCAGCATCATCTAATGACATAATGGTATGAAAAAAGACAATAGTTTTGTTATAAAAATATTATAAACATCTGCAAATATTAAAAAATATATCTTCAAATTGTATTGATAAGCATAATAATGAATGCTGAACTCAAAGTTCAAAGATATTACCAGTTGATGTAAAATTTAATCCATTTTTAAAATGGATTAATTTAATATTTTTTAAAATGGATTAATTTATGTTGATGAAAAAATGCTTAATGTTGATGATATTTGAAAATAGAGTTCATAAATATATTTTGAGTATTTTTTTTTTTAAATTTATTTAATATCATCCAGTTAAATATGCACAATTTTAAAAAAAAAACTGCTCAGCAGCTTATTCATAGCTCTTTCTTATTCAACTCCTTGAATGGCTTTCTACTTGATTCTCCATTTTTGTTATTTAACTTATTTTGATTCAAGTGTGAGGTTATTGAAGCCACTATTCTAAAATCAGAAACATTCAATTTTATAAAATTTAAATAACTTTTACTATAGTATGGTTGTCAAATCCACATCCAGGGTGATGGCTGGCAGGAAGCCCTCTTACCCCAAAGCCTATAAGTGAAATGTGTACATGTGCTCAAACTTATGGTTACTTCCACTTATACCCAAATGTCTTTTGTTAAATATTGAGTATTTCAGTGTACTGGTGGTTTTCTTGTCAGTGTCAATTTTATTAATATGCTTGAATTTATTGTTTAAGGCAACATTTTTTATAGTTTAATTTTATTTAAATGTTTATTGAAAAATTGAAATTGACATAAAATATAATCGATGAGCTGCCAAAAGAAAATTAAATTTTTATTTTTTGTGCATTACTTCACAGTTATGAGTTTGAACCAAATGAATACATTGTAAAAATTATTAATATAATAATTTCTGTATAGAATTTTGACTTCAGATGCCTTTTTTATTGATAATTTAGTATGATCTATTAAGCTTCAAAATCAATATGCTTTATTTTATCTCTGCTAGATAAAATCCTGGTATGTGCCTGATGATTATTGTTTATGTTACCCTTTAAGGTGGATTCACACTGATTAATAAATTCTCAATGCATAGAATATATGTTATATGTCCCACATTTTGAGAACAGAAAGATGATGCTTCAACTAACCCAAATTAGTATGTCACAGTCATATATTGTATTCTTTGGGGCAAATTGTCTCAATGAGAGAAAATGTTTCTTTTGTCTGCTCAGTAGATTCTTCCAATATCAGTGGAATCTGTAATTAATCTGTCTTCCATTTTGCTTACCATTTTTGTTTAAACCTAATAGAAATATCTATCTAGATTTAAACAAATTATTATAGCACTTAATTTTAAAAGCATTAGCTTGATATAATCAATGGGCACTAATAATAAAAGTATAATTTTTGCATTAATTTATGATTCATCGTCAGTTAAATTTTACTACTTTTTCTTTAGTACTTTTAACTTATTCTCTACCTTTTGTGATTCTTGGAGTTTTCAAGTTATATTAATTTTACATTTGGTGGTTGAAATTATTGCAGATATATCTTACACTGATTACAATCACAGAAAAGTTGAATTAGATATTAGGGCAATACTTCATTCTTTTCATAAAAGTAATAACAATCATTTTCATTTCAATATCAAAACAGAAAGAATTGTTGCAGGAAGACTTTATACTTTTGAAAAGAGTTTTTATAAAAATACAATGTATGTGAGAGTTTCCTGTATTTTATTTCACAATAATTTAATAGTAAATGGTACAATTTTATCTCACTCTTATAGAATTTTTTGTAAAATAATTATGTACTATAAGCAAATATCCCTGGCTCCACTTACAAGTATTGTTCTCAATTCCCCTTCTTTTTTTCTTTTTGAAAACTCATGCATATGTGAACAGCTTTTTTTCAAAAATAAGAGGAACATATTATTAGTTCTTCTTATTTTTGTTTCTTAAAAATTACTTACATCTAATATAGTTGAATTAATTTTCCAGAAACAACATTGAATATCATACTAATTATTTTATTTAAACATATAAAGAAATATAATTTTTTTTTTTTATATTTGATTTCATTGACTAAATATTCTTGATTTGCTCAATAAGTTTTGAAAATTTTTAGAACAAAATAAGTCACAGATTATTATATTGGTCTTCTAGGATGTAATTTGTAGAAAAAAAGGCAAAGTTGATTAATAACTTACAATTAAAGGAATTATTTTATTCATCGAAGTATGCATCTATATTGT
The DNA here is from genome assembly GCA_021605095.1 of Caerostris extrusa. Classification (NCBI taxonomy): domain Eukaryota; kingdom Metazoa; phylum Arthropoda; class Arachnida; order Araneae; family Araneidae; genus Caerostris; species Caerostris extrusa. The sequence goes on along the minus strand of BPLR01015675.1, from coordinate 25,806 downwards.
CTATACACTTTTGCCATTTAAGCAGCAGATTATTTAGGCCGGTGGTAAAAAAACCCTGGCTGATAAAGGTCAATGAATTCCTGGAAGGTCAGTTTTCCAGCATTGTCGAAATTAAATTGTTTTCCTATTAAAAGTTGTCTAAATTGTAGAGGAAGGTAATAAGTGGGGATTGGGTCTGGCGAGTATGAAGGATGATGAAGAAGTTCCAATTCCTGTAGTTTTGCTACAGTTATTTGCCCAGTGTGTAGTCTAGCATTATCTTGCAATAAGATTGATCTGTTAATCAGTCTAGGCTGTTTTTCTTTAAATTTTTGCATCCTTTCATCCAGTTGGTTACAGTTTATGACTGCTGTGATTGATGAGGCAGGTTTCAGGTCATCATAATGAATCACACTTGTGTTAGACCACCAAACACTCGCCATCAGCTTCTTTTGATGAATATTATGCTTTAGAGTGTGTTGTGGTTATTCATCCTTGTCCAACCACTGTGCTGAGTGTTTGCGATTACCATGTGGGATCAGATTTGTGACGAGAAAGCAACATCAAGCAAGCTTCCAAACACTTTTATTTCTGTTTTTCATTCAGTTCACTTATCCAACTGTTTTCACTTTACTGATTTGAGCTAAATGAGTAATTATTGTTCTTTTGCTAACACCAAACTTCAACGATAATTAATATGTACTCTGAGATGAGTCAGATTCAACAGTGGCCTTTAGTTCATCATTATTGATGTTTGATTTTGGGTAACCATAGCTCATTTTTTATGTCAGTGTTACCTGTACGAAATTTGGGGAACCAATTTGATACTGTATGCTGCTTAGTAATGCTATAGCCATATACACTGTACATACACATAATAACTTGTACTTCATAATTGTGCGAATTTTCGATCATTAATTTTTAAAAACTATACTAACTTAACTTATATTAAACTAACTTTATTTTATATGTAATCTGAATTGTACGTGTAATGAGCCAAGTGTAATTTATACTTAAAACATTATGATTTGCCAAAATATTGAACACCTTTACATTAAATGTTTCATTTACTTCTTCTCTTTGTTTTCTAAACAAGCTTAATAATTCTATTAAATCTTTATTTATTAAATTATGATTTACTGTATTTATTATTATTTAAATTTTTCACAGTTTTGCAGTATATATAGAAATTTAAATTATTGAATTGTTTACTTATTAAGTACTTTCCAAATAAATTTGTGTGACCTTAATAATGTATATTTCTTAATTGCAACAAGTCGTTTCTGATGTTTTGAATTCTAGTTACATTTTTATTGTCATACATGTTGAGTATTATTGTATATTGTTTTTCTATACCTTAAATGTTGCTGAATATATTTAATCTGAGTGTTTCAAATTTTTCCAAACATCTTTTTTCTCCCACAGTTTTGCAAAGATAGATATTAATGTTTCAGCTCCTATAGTTCCATTTCGTGAAACAATAATTCCTCCACCGAAACTAGATATGGTTAATGAAGTAATTGAAGAAAAGAGTCAACAGAAAAAAGTTTTAAAGGTAACAGTTCATTTAATAAAATATATATGACTTACTTTTGGTTAAAAGAACAATGTGCATGAAAACAATGATTTGTTAAAAGCAATGCTAGTTTATTGAAATTTATTTAATTGTTAATAAAAAATACACTTTTTAAATTTTTATTATAGCATGTATCTTAGTAATTTTTAAAAACCTTTTCTTCATATTTTTTAAAAATTATTTCTATTTATTTTTAAAATTTACTTAGCATTTACCAACCCATTATTTGTAATAGTTAGTTTAGTATTTACAAAAATCAATGTAATTTTTAAGAAATAAAATTTTTATGGTAGCTTTTGTTTATTATTAATTTTTTAACTTTTAATGTCCTCTTACTTTATTTAATAAAACAATTTTTCATTTTTTAATGCTTGATTTACCTATAAGTCATAATTAATGTACTTGGTTAATATATGATGACTTCTGTAGAATAATTTGAATTATTTTGTAAAATTCGTTTGAAAAATATTTACATTTGACTTTTTTTTTTTAAAGCATTCAAGGTAAGAAATTTTTTTATGCATAATAAAATATTTTAATATTTCACTGCTATTATGTTAACATTTTTTTAAAAACTTGATTTTTGTAAATTTCCAGTCATAAATTTAAAAGATTATTTAATTTCTTTTTATAATTATGCATTTTCTGTCTCTTTTAATGCAAATTTAATAGAAAATTAGAAATTGTAATGTTAAAGATTTCTTACTTTAACATTACAATTTCTAATTTAACACTACAATTTCTAACACTACAATTTCTAGAATTGTAAATTAAATAGTATTTTTAATAAACAAAATGATATTATATATTGATTTGTATTTACATTATTTGTGTTATATATAATACAATTATAACATAACACAATTATTTGTGTGATATATAACACAATAATAATTTTTGTTTCAACATTATTTGTAAAACCTTTAATAAAATAATTGCTAATATTGAACTTGTAAGATTGACAATATGCTCTTATTAGTTTAAAAATTGAAGTTAATTAATTTTTAATGTGATAGAAGTACTTTTATTTCCTGTTTATAATCTGCAAATTATGTATTAAAAAGCCTAATTAAAGCCTTAAATTTCTACCTGCCTCATGCTATCAGTGGATATTTTTTTTCACCAGAAGTTTAAAAACATCAATTCCTTAAAATATCCACCTAAATGTGCATTTTGATAACAAAAGTTGAAAAATTTTGTGTGAGAAAGCAATTACTTCTAAATGTAAAGAAATATAACAATTGTGGACATTGAAACAAAGTTGAACTTTTATAAAAGTTAGACAAAATGCAAAACATTTGTTACAGATTAATGGATTAAAGAGGGGCATGTGAAGTTGTAGATGAGAATTAAAAATGCTTTACAGAAACTCAAATTAATAATTAACTCACATTGATCAATGATTTTGTATCATATTTTTTATAAAATTATGGCATCAAAAATGCTCTATAAAAACAATTTTTTTTAATTTTATGTTGTGTATAAACACAGAACTTGATTTAAATATGACACATAAAAAACAAGTGCAATTCAAGAGGATTATATGAGATCATCTATTTTTTTGTGCAAAAAAACTATACATGCAAATTATTAGCAGGAAATTATGGCAATTTGAATAAACTTTTGTATTCCTAATTATTTTTTTTATTTGATTAATTATACAATGTCTGTTAGAAGCTATTTTTCTTAATGTGAAAATATTAAGCATACCTTTATTTTTATTATTACTTTTTAGGTTGAAGATGAAGCATTGGAAAATGATGTGGGTAAGGATGGTATTATAACCATGAAAACACCTAACAAACTTTCTTGTGTAAAAATACGAGCTAAACCTTTACCACCAGATATCACTAGACTTTTGGAAGAAAATGCTTCACTTCTTAAAATACTTGATCAAGTTTTTTATTCCCATAATAATAGTGAAAATAATGACATTTTAACACCGGAAACGATCACTACTTTAGAAGAACTGAAAAATAATTTAGACAAATATTTCTGTGAAGCAGGAAATGAATGGGTAAATGCTGTTCACCAGATTTGGACTTTTGGACCGAGGAGATGTGGCCCAAACATTCTTTTGAATAGAATATCAAATTATAAACGACCATCTATATGGTCTATTAAATCCTCAGACACTATGTCTGACACTCCTCATTTTAATTTTGATAGTACTTTTATAAGTGGATTTCAACTTGCTACTCTTTCTGGACCTTTATGTGATGAGCCTATGATGGGCGTTTGTTTTATTGTTGAAGACTGGACATTTGATAAAGATATATGTACTGTTGATGAAATAGTGGATAAAAATTTAAAAATAGAGCTTAATGACATAGCTACCTCAAATCATACTTCAAATCCATCATTGGATATTGATGCATCTAGTACAGTATCAAGTGGACCTAGTAGTGCTAGCAGTACTCCATTTGGACCTTTTACAGGACAAATCATGTCAACTGTTAAAGAAGCTTGCAGAAAAGCTTTTCAAGCTCAACCGCAGAGATTGATGTGTGCTATGTATAGTTGTATTATTCAAGTGAACACAGATATGCTGGGTGAGTACTTGAAATTTCTTAACGTTCATTTAAAATTACACAATTTGCAACCAGAAAGCATAAATTAAAATTTAGAATTTCTTATAAAATTATAAAAAGCTTCACAAAAAATTATTTTTTAAATCAATTTTTAGGATTTTAAAAGCTATAATATAACTCCTTAGAAAAATTCCATAACTGATTTTTTTTTTTTTTTTTTTTTATTCTTTACTTGTAATATTCAAAAATCAAAAATTTATGTTATTCAGTCACTTAATATTTTCTCTGAATAGATATAATCGTAGAAATTTCCTTGTAAGCTCACTCAATAGTAAAACTACGGTAAGTAATCAATGTTCAACTTGTTATTCATTTATACAAAAAATTACACAAGTGCTCTGATATATACAGGTAGACAGCAGAACATTTGAATTACTACATGAAAACTGTCATGTTATTGTGCATGACAAGAGTTAAAATTGATTAAGGGTGTATGTCACCAAAATTTAAGCTCTGATTTACAGAAATGGACACAATGCATAAGTCATAAGGGTATTGTAGTTATCCATATATTTATAACTTATATGCTGAAGAGCATCCTGAATAAATCTTTTTCTTGCATTTGACCTCCAGAAACAATGAATACTGTATATAGATAGCCTATCAAATAAATTTGTCAAAACCTTGTAGCATTCATCAGTAAGTTTAATGAACTATTTTTATGTTGCTTTTTTTTTTTTTTAGCAACATTAATGTTATAAAAATATGCATAGATTTTTTTTATTGCAGATGTAGATGTAATAAAAAAAAGCAGATTTAAAGATGTAACCAATTTTTTTTTTCAATTTTATTTTAAAATAAATTACATAAATACAAAACATATAAACACAATCTGCTATTACATTCCCTATTGGCCATCTTTATAGGTATGTGCTGCTTGGCTGTAGACACAAAATAAATAAATTATCATCTAAGCACTGCTAATTAGATTATATCTTGTAATGGCACTATACCCATTGATATTTTAATCCTTCAATACAATTTAAAGTGAAATTTATAGATGTTAAAACCAAAAAATCTGTTGATACATTTTTTTTTGTCTAAAAGAACTTCAGTTACCATAAAAAAATATGAATCAGTAATTTCCAATATTCTTATTTTCTACTGATTTTAGCAATAACACTATAAATCATGAAATTTTTGTTGGTTTTCATCCAAAATAAATCTGAAAATATTTTATATTTACTTAGTAGGGTTGGTGATTAATATTAAATTAAAAATGCCCTTTTTTTTTTCATCTTTAAAAGAAAAAGGGGCATTTTATTGAATAGTTTCAAAATGAAGAAATAAAATATTTTATTTTTGACTAAATTATTTTCAATAAAATTATGGAAATTAAAATATTCTGTTTCTTATGATAAATATATAATCTCTTATTTGCTTTATAAAACGCCTTTATATAATGAGTTATAATGAATAAAATAAAAACTAATGCCATAATGTCATTTTCTAAACATTGTATGATATATAAATGCATGCCATAGTTCCAACTCTTTAGATAAATAATATCACTAGTAATGATAGTTCAAAATTAGAATGAACATTGTTTATGAAAAAAAACTTTATAACCAATGGATGCTATCTTCCTAAAGTAGGCATAAAATAAATATGTTTCAATAATAAAAACAGCATTGGCAATGAAGAGTGAAAAAAAGTAATCTGCCATAATTTGCAATTTCACACTCCTTAAATTACTCTTCGTTAATATTCAACAAAAATATGTCTTCCTATTTTCTTGATTCATGAAATGTTTTTCATGTGCGTCCATTTGAATATACCATGTTCATTTCAAATGATCTTCTCATTCTGTTATTTCTTGGCAGTAGTGTATTATTATATACCTCGAATATTTTATTCCATGGTACTTCAGGAAATCTGTTTTGAAAAATATACATTTTCAATTATTAAAGAAACATTTGTAATTATTATTCACATTAATTATGAAGCAAATTAATTGTCTTTGCATGGTAAATATGAATTTTAATCAAAATCAATTTTAATTTTATTCAAAGTAATTCAATTTCATTGAATATTGAATTTTTCAAATAAAATTATTATTATCCTATAAAAATTCATTTCCAGTCGCATAATTTAAAAACTTTTATACAAAAGCGGAAATTTTAAATAAACATTTTAATGTTTATCAAAACTGCTGGAAATAGGTTGTTTAATATTATTAACATTAATGGAAATAATTCGAAAAAGACAATGGAAAATTATTTGAAAATTGATACATGTTGGAAATAACAGCCGAATTATGAGTTATAAGTAATAACATGTCTTTACTCAAAAAAAAAAAAAAAAAATCTAAATATTATTCTAATTATTCTAAAATTCTAAATATTGATTATAATCAAAGTCCCACTTTAAAATTCTGTAAAAAAAAAAGAAACACTCTTCACAATGAGTTCAAATTTGAACTGAAGATAAAAGTAGGGGGAAACGATATGGTATCGAAAAAAAGTTTCACCATTTTTTCCCATCAATTTGGTATGAACTTGCCGTGGTGGATGGACTTTCCACTAACAGCGTCACAGCTGTTGAATGATTTGGAAATCATTTTTTCCGTCAAAAACCTAAACAATCAAACACATTAAACACTACAGTTGGTTTAATGTGCAACTCATGCCAAAATACGTTGTCACTTTGATTCAAAATATCACCGGCAACCGAATTCACTTACTTTATGCCGCTTACAGCTCCATCTATTAATACACTTCGGCACTTTTTTTTTTTGATGCCATACCGTTTCCTCATCCTTCAAGTATCTTCAGTTCAAATGTGAACTCATTGTGAAGAGTGATTCTTTTTTACAGCATTTTGAAAACGTGACTTTAATTATAATCACCCTGTATATTATAAGTCTAATCTAAAATATATTATTGATACGTACTTTCCTTGTGCAATCGGCTTTTTCTTCCTTGGACGCACAACATACCATAGACACTGATTCCTGGTATTCTAGCATACGGAGGCTGTGTATGCAATACTGGCCCTTCCATGATACCATGATTTGGACACTTGCACACTACTAAATAGTGAGCTTTTCCTGTGCGCACGTTCTGCAATGCTAGCAGCATCCAGTCATGTGGTTCTTGGCAGATCTTGATGGATTCTACGTCTTCACAAACTTTAATTAGTGTTTGCGTTTTCTGAAATGTGAAGATTACTTTGTTTAGATTCTTTGCCCTGTTTCTTGAAGCATGAAAAAGACAGCAATGATCATTCTTATTTGAAATATACGGAAACTCCCCTGTCTCATTAGGGTTAATTATTATTCTAAATACAAATGGGGTTTTTTTTCAACTGGGTTCCATTAGTAAATTTAATTTTAAAAAAAAAAAGCTTTAATCATTGCAAAAGTTGAATCGCAGTTGCTTTCTAGGAAAAAATTGCTACTAATGTACATTCGCTTGCCGTCTTTTAACAAATTTTTATCTGAGTAAATAAAATTCGTTATATATATTTTTATTATTATTTGGTAATATAGTGCGATTAAAAAACTATTTTTACCCATATAAATATGGATCCTTTTTAAAAATAAAATGCAGACATGGCAAAATCAATTTTTCTTCTTAAATCTATAATTTTTTTTTTCCATAAGTTTAACATTAATGATAGTCATTACCTGTGCCATTTTTACTCATATAATTTCAGTTTAAAGGTTGTAATTTCTTGATATGACGTCAGTAAAAAACATAGAAAATATTTTGTGTGTGTGTGTATGTTCGATATTACATATTTTTTTTTTTCTTCTTTTAAGTTTGGAATATTAATGAAATGAATTTTGCTTTTCGAAATAAATACGTATTGAAAAATGTATCACTAAATCGCAAAAATATTAAAGTAATAAATCAGTATTTATTTTTATATTTTAAAAACTTTGGACAAAATCATAATTTTTAGTGTTCTTTAGTTATTTTTAATTATTTTTTGTAATATTATTAATATGAATTATTTAGTTGTATGGTTGGGAGCTTGATCATTTTCTTTAAAATTAGGTTACGCACAGTTAAAATGCAATGTATCATTTAAAACTTTTTTTTTGTGTTGCAGCATAAGGCATAACATTGCGAGTGGTACATTATATTATGCAATGTGAAGATAAAAAATTTACTCTAAAATATTAGTTATAAAACTCATTGTTCCATATTTTGTGTCTATGTAAAGTTCAGTGGTATCGGAACAATAGTTTTTATGCCATGTTGTTGTAAGAGATGCAGTAGCCATACTATAGTATACTATTATAAAGCATATACTTTCAGTGGTATGAGATCAATAGCTTTGTGTCATGTCGTTGTAAGAGATGTAGTAGCCATACTATTATCTAGCATATAGTTTCAGTGGTATCAGAACAATAGCTTTTATGCCATGTTGTTGTAAGAGATGCAATAGCCATACTATTACTATATAGTGCATATCCGGAGACAAAGAAAAAGCTCGACACAACCTACATTATTTTCTAGGAGGTGTAACTTTTTGTGCCCCCTCCTTTAAAAAGAATATAATAAGGGACTATTGTGTACATATGTATATTTATTTTTCATGTAAAATTGAGAGAAAAGTTTTATTCTCACCTGTCCGTCTTTATCGGCTAAAAGATTAACGGTGTGTCCGTCGTTGGGGTGCATCCTCGTGGAACAGGGATTCTTCATGGCGCTGGCACATCGACACAAAGGCTGCACGAATTTTAATCTCATGAAGACTGCGTTGCAGACCTGCTGGGAAGCACATTCTGGCATGGGGTTTGAATAAGGCCGCCTCTTGTAGAAAGAACCTCCTCGCCGACTAGATACAATCGATGAAGACTGTAAACAACAATAATAATCATTAATATATTTTGATAAACAACCATACACAATTTTTGTGTCAGATTAATCAATCGAAATATTTAGAATCAGATAATTATTTCATCATTCAGAAGATGAGATTAAAGTAACATCTTCATTGGCGCAACAGTTCCATGGTGGGGCAAGGCCATCTGCCTTCTAGCAGATTTCAAGACAGAAGAAGTTTTCTTTTATGGGGCAGTGTTGCCAAACCTACACCCAACGCTTTGCCATATTAAACCAAGACCTTCGGTTTAAAGTGCATTCCGAACCACTACAAACATCCTGATAAGTCACCACTGTTACATTATTGGGACCATCAGGTCCCAATAATGTAACAGTGATGACTTAAAAGAAAACAGTTTCGGGTAGAGGTTTTTTAGTTGGTCACACGGGTAACTATTCTACTCGCCACTTTTACCTGGTATGTTATCCCCTAACCACGCTCTGTTGGGTTTTTTTTTTTATTTAATTTTACAGAAATGAACAACACCTTGTTTGCATACATAACAGAATATTTTCCTACAAACTATATAAACCAACTACAATGTTTCTCATTTCTTGTAAAGGAATTTATCAGCGAAACATTATCAACTATCTGCGTGCTTATGTGTGTGTTTTTTTATAGGGAATATAATGAGTGAAATAATAAAAATGAAACTCATTGGATAAATCCTTTAAAGAGAACAATATATATCTTTGTCCGACTCGGGGCTCAATGGCAACATGCGCCGGTGTTGAGCATTAGAGCTGAGATTCAATCCATCGGTGGCTTTGTTGTTGTAGGCAATGTTTAAAAAACGAAGAAGGCTCGATGTCATTTGGGATGCCCAGCATCTTTCCTCGTGAGTCGAACTACCTGTTTCCCGGATTTTGTCCCGTACGATAAAAAATGCTGGGTACTTCCCCTAAAAGTCCTTCCTAAAGGCATTGCCCTTCTTCTTCAGCGACCCGCAGCCAAGTCAGACTTTTATCTATGGGGTTTCATCACAGCAGAAGCTGCCTCCCACCCTTCCCTTGTTTTCCGTGAAACCACAGATTCACGGACTTGGTCTAGATGTTGCTGTCTACCAAGTGAGATACTTTTTTAAAATTTTCGCAAAAGCAATATTTTTTTTTTTTTTTTTTTTTTTGTCTTCCTTTCTTTCTTAGATCTTAAAAAAAAAAAAAAAAATTTTAAATGTTATAAATAAAATATTTTAAGGAATTAAAAGGAAATAAAACATAAATTTTGGTAGCAACAAAATGGAGCTTTAATTTAATTAAATGTATGCGGAAGTATCAGTATTTTTAGTATCACAATGTTGCATTCGCATTTGTTATAAAAATGACTAAGATGAGCATTACAGATAAAGCTTTAATATTTATAGATTTTAATAAAATTTAAATTGTGTATCTATTAGGTATCGACTTTGCATCCCGTTTTCTCTATATTTTCAAAATATGTTCCCCTCTCTTTCTCTTTCCGACACAATAAATAAAGACTTATCGTGAATATTTATTTACTTTATTTAAGCTGTATGGCATTCATTGTATAATGTTATGACATTCATTGTATAATATTTATATGAATATTAATTATAAATTTCGCGCAAATATTCTTTTCATGTCTTTTTTAGTGATAAGAAAAATATTACTCTTTTTACCATTATTTCTCTTTTCGTAAATCTGACAGTTTAATCGTAAGATTTTTCTTTTGTTCCTTTAATAAAGAGGAAAAAATGCTAAATTGAACAAAGCACATGTTTATTCTTAATTTATCACAATTTATTAATATCATTATGAATATATATGAAAATAGTCGAATATATTCTGACATTATTATAACCATAACACTCATTATGGACTTAACCATTATCAGCAAATAGTAAATAGTATGCTTCGACAATACGTGTTCTCGTTAGTTTTTAAAAAATGCAATTTTATTTAATTAAAATATTTAGAATTTTTCTTGATTTTGTGACTCATCGTCAGATTGAGTACTGTTTTTCTAAGTGGTCGATGTCACTCCCTAGGGGAGGGGCAGTGTAACAATCAAGAGGTTGAATAGTAGTCTCGGGTACAATTATGCAGTGTTGAATAAAAATTAGGGGACAGTGAAACCATAAAGAAGAAATAAGATACGAATAATATTTACTTCATCATATTTAGTATAATATTGGTTTAACACAGTTATAAATTTCAAAAAGGAATAAATAAATCGACTACAAATAGCGAATTTCGGTGATTTGAAAATATTATTGACAAAAAATAGAGCCGATGGTACCTGACTCGTGGCTCAATGGCAACGCGCACCGTTGGTGAGCATTAAGGCTGAAGTTCAATCCGTTGATGGCTTTGTTGCAGACACTGTTTCAAAAACACGAGGAGACTCGATGGCGTTTGGGATGCTCAGCATCTTCCTACGTGAGTCGTATTACCTGGTGTGAATTTTCGGGGTTTCTTCCATATGATACGCATATGAAGGGTAGTTCTGCCTAAAATTCCTCGCCGGACGGCACCGCCCACCTTCTTTATGTCAGTGAGACAAGTCAGACTTCTACCTACGGGTGTTCCATCACAACAGAAGCTGTGCTCACTCCCTTCCCTTCCTTCATGAGACCACCGATTTATGGACTTCGTCTAGATGTTGCTGTCTACCAAGTAGGATAAGTATATATATATATATATAGGAGAATCGATGGCTTTTGCGATATTCAGCATCTTGTCTCGTTAGTTGGACTACCGGGTGGGAGTTATCGTCAAAAATTTCAAATTAAAAAAAGGGAGCATTATAAAAAGCTCATGGAGCCAAGTCGGACCTCTACCTACGGGGGCTCCATCACAACAGAAGCTTCCCTTCCCCTTCTTCCATGAGACCACATGGGTTCTTGGACTTGGTCTAGATATTGCTGTCGACTAATTGAGATACTATAAAAAACAACAACAAGAGAGCTGATGATTCATTGATAGCAGCACATCAGGTTTACCTTCGTTATTTTTTCCCCCTGTGTATAATAAGAATGTTAATATTGTTTAATTTTATTAATTCAAGCTACAAGGTGTCTGATTTACTATTTTTTAAGATAGTAAATAGAACATTTTTTATATACATATTTGTTTTTTAATATACATAGATTTCCATGGAGGTGTTGTGATTTTTACGAAAGTAGGACAAATAAGTTTGGCAGCCACTGAGACAGAACAATAAGGGATTAAACGAGTGGTTTTCTCCGTGGCATAGTTCTTTGGTACATGCATATTGATCTTTCGCTTTGTAATATATGAATAGATAGATAAGTTAAATCATCGTCTCCGGATTTCAAACAACAGAATGAAGCACAAAACGAAAGGAGATATACAATGAAGGGAACTGTTCCGGCTTGAAAGAAAGCCTTCCGACATGGAAATGAGCACGAGATAATGCAAGTCTAAACTGATCAAGTGTGTAGCACCTGAGAACAGCGATAGGGAGATTGAGGCCAATGTTTTGAACTTGAGTAAAGAGATGGGACCTTCCCTTAGTGGGTCAGCAGAGCGCTTTGTTTATGATCTTCACCCGGCGATCATGCCCAATCGGGAGCGATTTTCAGTGCTTACAGATGTTGTGAGCATTTAGACGGAAGCAAGCTTCTGACTTCACGAGGTCATTAACAATTATAATGAGGTTGAAACCCATTATTATATCATATCGATATATACCTTCTTTTTTCTTCGCAATTGATATCTTCTGCACGAATTGCAAATTGCAATTTATAACACTGGTGTGGAACGAATGGCAATACGTCATTCAAAGACCACGAAGTAGATATTTTGCCGATTATTGACTGAAATATCGATATTGTGGTTTAATATGTATACATAAATTTGTATTAGCAGATATGACCTAAATCTGGCCGCCTTCATTATATCGAATGTCCCAGAATTCAAGTAAGACGTGATTTTATTTTTAATAAGCTTTTGAAGAATCTGTCCAACTAAAGGTATACAGTTTGCAAAGAAGTATGTCCCAATCATAATTCACCTAAAAGGAGCAAGTAAAGCGCTTATACGCTACAAAAATATTGAAATATCAGCTTAATTTTAATGAATTTTGCATGAATTTGGAGGCACCCTGCATATACCATACATATACCTATTTATTGAAAAAACTTTAATATAAACTTGCAAAAAAAGTAGAATTCGAAATATATTTTTATGTAATGAACAACTGGCGCCTGCAGCTTATATGAATTATTTAAATTTTTCCATTATGACAGAATCATAAAATAATAATATGTAACCAAAAATTTTATTTATTTTGTTATATAAGAATCTAACATTTAAAACAATCGAAATTGTTAATTATAAAGAAGCATTAAATACAGAATTATTTGATTTATCTATTTTCTATAAAAAGGACAGTTTTGTTTGATTATAAAGAATTGAAATCTGTAGGATTTTTGGTTAGTATCAAACAGAGCTGTAAGGTATGAGGAGAAAAAATTCATTATTGGGTTCTGTTCCAAAATCCGTATTATAAGTCGAATTTTACGTAAATCCAGGAATTTTTGAGCCGTGGCCTTTCTGTTTTCTGCTTTAATATCATAAATTTATGGAAACCTTTTAAATATTTATTAATTAGTACTGTTTTTTTTTTATTTTGCCTATACATCAGTAAAAATCTTTTAACAACTACAATATAAATCCATAAATAATTTATTTTCCTTGCAAAAGATGTAAGAATATTATAATTTTTCTGCATACGTACTTATAAAGCGCATTTCAAAAGCAAAGGGGGCTGAGTGTTTATTCTAATTGCAACGCTGTTCAAATCGCTTTTGAACAGAAGCAGTTACTTATTTTTTTGTGCGCGCAATGCATTCCAGAAAAAAAAAAAAAAATGAAATTACAATGGCTCGTGTAATACAACTTCCAACCAAATGTGAGGTGAATTGATTAGCTTTTCTTTCCCCGTGCAAAAGATCATAATGCTGAAGAAATTTGTCATAAACCACGTGCCATTTATGAATCTATAATAGTAAGTGAAGAAAAAAATACTACGTTAATTGAACTGCCCAGATGATTCGAAATTTCTTATGAGAACTGCTTAATCGCGCATGCACCCTTACAGCCACAACCTGACACTGGTGACTTTTACTTTTTCCTTTTACATAGGTTATTCCGTGGTGTCAGGAGTACTTATGAGTGAATGATGATACTTCAAAAATTATTATCTTACATATATTCTTATATGGAACCATTCATTAAATTTTGTTTCTATTCTTTTTTATATATTTTTATAACTGACTGACTAAAGGAAACCATGGAAAGAAACAAGTTCCACCAGAATCTTTTAAATTATTCATATAGAAATTTTTAAAAACTGAAAGATAATCTCATAACTAAATCTGAAGGCAAAAAAAGTAGCACACTATTCAAGATAGTTGGAAAATTTTTAACACTAGACCATATAAAGAGGCGGTTACCAACTTTCGAACTGTTCAACTTTTAAGAACCGCACACACGATTGTCTTGCGGAACACCTAAACAGCACAAGTGTCCATGCCTCGAACACTTGCCCAGTATGTAGAGCTGGAACAATGAATTCAGAACATCTTTTGAAATGTCCGAACTGAACAGGGAAGCTCAGCGCCAAGGAGAAGTCTTACAATTGTAATAGGAGGCCAGAGGCCTTATGGACTAAAATAAAGTGCCTACTCCCTTTATTTACTCTCTTCCCGACTTTTTATGGTGTGTGACACCGACTTATTATCGATTACTGTCTTACTGTATGTTTGCTTTTGCTCTGCTTGTTCCTTTTTATGTTTGATCCTTATTGTGATGAATTGGCTTCCAATAAAGTCATATGTTACAACATAACTAACTCTCTAGCATGTCTTCCAGTATATTCGTAACCATTGTTATACGTGTATTATACATATAGCAAACATGTATCTCTATTTCAAGTAAATGAATGCTGAGACTCAAAGAAAATAATAACAATCTTATGTTTATATAAATTAGATAATTTTTATTCAAATGGGACATTTTTCCCTATTGTTTTTGTTACAGGTAAATTTATGCAATCGAAAAAGAATTTTGTTTTAAAATTGTGATTTTTTTTTTTTTTTTTTTTTTTTTTTTTTTTTTTTTTTTTTTTTTTTACATTTAATAATCAATAGTAAATAATTAATGATAGCAAAATATTTCTGCCCATGATCCATAATTAAATTTTTCATCTGAAATTGAACTCGTCGATCATTTTCGATTTAAGAACCGTTAAGTCCCGTAGTCTTACAATTTTTGGACCGCATTATTCCGCTTGTGTTAGATCCGCAACATGTAATTGGCATTTCCAAGTATTCTTTCTTGACACGCTGAATAACGAAACACTAGAAAGAGGAGAAAGAAGAAAAAATTGGACTGCCAATCCGTTTTAGATTTTTCTTTTTGTGTACACACACATGGGAAACTTTTAAACTACAATTTAGCCTTTAAACGGATCGTTGATTCTTTGCATACCATCAGCACAAGAATTAAAAGGGTTGAACTCATCCATTGAACCTTCATCGTTCTTAATTTGGATTTGGAGTTGATAAATGATGTCATTTAATTCGCGTCATGCTTTGTTTCAGCTGAGATAGGTTGGTTTAAATCGGTTATTTTATCATTATTACTGATTTAATATCGACCCGAGCATAATGAAAACTTTTGGTACCGTTTATTTTAAACTAGTTAAGTTAATTAGACTGTAATGGTTAGTGAACTGCAAAAAATTACCCAATTATAAGAACAACTGTAAATACTGATATTGTAGTAAAAATATTCAAAAGTACGGTTTGATTCAAATGAAATTGTATTTAAAAATAAAAAGATTTTTATTTTTATATTTCTTCTCCTTTATTATTATTATTTCTACAACTACTTGCCACTATTTGTTGCGGTTTATGGGTAGTGCTATGAGTCGGTGCAGCCCTTGCTTATGGTATAAAAAGATTTGCCTTAAACTTATGGTTTCTTTATACTTATGGTATAGATATTTGCCAGCTGCATTAGGAATATATATATATATATATATATATATATTCCTAATGTAGCTGGTAAAGATTTAACTTATTACTTTACCAGTTCTAATAGAAGAACTAGTTGAATAGATAGTTAGGAATATATATCCTATTCAACTAGTTCTTCTATTAGAACAAGATAACTAATAAGTTAAATCTTTACACAAAATCTTGGTTGAAAAAAAAACCTTGTCTCATCCAAGAAATCAATAAATGGAAAATTTAATGAGGATATCTTGCGATGATATTTATTTCCCATTAACGCTATATGTAATGTTACTAAAAATTAATATTATATTTTAAATGTCCAAATAAATCAGGTATATGTAAGTTCATAAATGTAAATGTTAGAGCATACGAGTAGGTAATATGCGGCCTGATGGCCAATTGACTAGCGCTTTGGCCTTTGGTACCACAGGTTTTAGGTTCGATCTTAACGGTGGGCATGGATGTTTGTTAGTGGTTCGGAACCCACATTAAACTGTAAGTCTCTCTCTAATTAACCCAAAATGTGTACAAGATGACCATAGAGCGGCAAACCAAACCAATAGTTAATATAAAAGCCAAATGCATCGTTTGTTTTAAATCGCTGTGGTATATATGAAACTTGCTGTTGAATGTTTTATCAAATTAAAATATAAAACTGTTGATATTTTTTTAATAAAACAACGAATTATCAACATTGCATTTTATAATTTATTGCACCCTTAATATTAATTCATGGGTAAATGTGATTTATATCTTAAATTAGCACGTTTCTGTTCAAACCTCACATCAGATTTACTTTACATTTTAACTGAATTGTTTATTAGTGACTGGGTTTTCATTGCGTTCTGAAACTATAATCAATTTCTGATTAGTACTCTGAAATTCTTTTTACTACTGTTTTATGTTGCACATTTGAAAAATTGCAGTTCTTCCAAAATGTTTACTTCTCCACCTGAGAAATAAATATGCTAAAAAAATTCGTATGATTATGTTGTGAGGAATAAAAGGAAATGTATAAAGCAGACCATGTAATGTTTTCTTTCTTGTTGTAAATTTGTGGGAAAGATGAGGCAACTTTAATTTGTTTCGTGCACAGTTTCCGAAAATTTGTAATGTAATTCAAACAAATTCCAATGTTACCCACAATCGCCTAATTATCGTGTTCTTAAAATACAGAATAAGCTCGACTCTTGGTCCAATGGTAGCGTGCGCAGCCAGCATGTTGGAGGGCCAAAGTTCGAATTCGCTGTCTGCATAGTTGTCAGTGATTTCGGAAACGAGATTCAATGGCAATGTGTGCAAAAGCATTTCTCTTCGATAGTTAGGCTATCTGGCGGAAGTTTTGCTGGTTTTCCTCTCATTCCACATGCAAATCCTGAATAGTTACTCCTCAAAGTCCTCCCGAAAGCACTCCCATCTTCATCATCCGTCAGTGGGTTGTTTGAAGGATGCATGAGTTGTGTATGAGGTCCATCGATGTTCAAAGAAAAAGTACAGAATAATAAAAAAAAATATTAGAAACGAGAATTATATATAGGTAGTTTTTCTTTTGAAATATTTAAAAATGTTTCCATTTATATTCTCTTATATTTTGTGTTTAATGCTTTCGTCGATTCATAAATCACCTATTGCTATGTCTGATACGAAATTCCGTCTGATGAGTGAATTTTAAATAATGCAAAATAACAAATGTCTTAAATTCTGCTGATGTCATATAATAAAATTTTTGTAAATGTGCTATGATTGATTAATTATTAACATCTGCCACTTATGAAATTTTGAATTAAAAATGGAATTCAAGAAAATTAAAATAAAATAGAATTCAAGATAAGAAGCAATCTACTAAATGCAAAAATATTCTGAAATCTTTCTGTCTACTGTTCTTCAAAATAATAATAATAATTTTTGTTATTTACAACCACCAACTGTGAAAGTAATTTAAGTCTAAGATGCTTTGTACTAAACTTCTATTGCTACCTCATTCACTCAAAGAATACCATTTATTCTCTAACTGGTAATTTACCCAAACCACTGTCTGCTTTGGTCATTCAAGATTCGTGTATTGTTCTACAGTTCTGCCAGATTGTAACGTTTTAGCCATGGTTGCTTACTTGCTTGACCTTTGATATATCGCATCGTTATCGTCGGATGATCCAAACCATTTAGCCGTGACTAAACACATTTTTATTGTGGCTTGCCATTCTTTCAATGGCAGGAGATCATCTCTTTTGACATTGGTCATTTACCTTCGTTTATTCAAAGCATGTCATTCGCCATTTAGATAATCGTTTCTCTTTTTTTCTTCGAATTACAACTAAGTTAAATCTTTTGTATTCCTTTGATTTGGAGTGTTTTTTTTTTTTTTTTTAATTATAGTGTTCTATTGCAGTTTTTAATTGTAGTATTATAGTATTAATGATAGTATTCTTTACAATTTCTTCCAAGTGCAAAATTCGCCGAATATCTTTGATTTTTCAAATTTATCACAAAAATAAACCTAAAAATATTACTAAATATATCAAATTTGTTTCTCAATGTTTGATATTGAAGCATCGGAGAAATAAATGTTCAGCACTTTTTAAAGATTTTTCTTTAAAAACTCAAAAGCGACAAATTTGTTTTAACAGCCACTTTACTGTGTTGAAGGTGGGTAATATACAAATTTGATTTTCAGTTAGAATTTTATGATTTCTTAAGCATTTGTGATGTTGACGACAAGAGTTTTATATTAGAATTGCTTATTGAGAATTGATAGCTTATTGATGTATTTGTATTATCACATTATGACCCCAATTAATAAATGGCATATGTTTTTCGGTTTGACTTTATGATCCTTTTTTAATATTTGTGTCCTTTTATAATTAACTTGACATCAACAGTCTGATTTCATCAATTTTATAAAAGAACACTTAAATACCAAAAAAGTAACGCCAAATGCCGCGAAAATTTCTATTCGAATCGTTTTTAATCATTTGATCCATCACTAAAACTATTGAATATTAAATGACATTGCATTCCAAACTGAGAGAAATAAATACTTAAAATCGAAATATGAAAATAAATTAAATGAATTTAAATCGAATAATAAATAAAAGATACTAAACGCTGATTGTGAATAACAAAAAGTGAAAAATAAGGCATTTGGAAAATGACGTCATTTCCGTTTTTCTTTAATTCCCTATCAAAAGTATATTTTCTGTTTATTTAAAAAAGAGTTTAGTGGAATTTTTGGTACCCATCTGCAAAATGTATTCAAAGAAAATGAGATCTCTTTGTTTTTTTTAAATGCTACCACATATCGAAAGCAGTTTTTGCATGTCAAATACAAAACTGTAATGAAAATTAATTGAAAATTGTGAGTATTTTTTTCTTAAAATGTATAAAATACACTTTCGCTCTCCTGAATCTAGTTATAATTAAAATATTTTCTCGTTTCGTTCGTTTTACTTGTTGTATTTGGCATCATTTTTTTTTTAATGCAAACGATTTTTTTTTCTGTATAATTTTTCTGACGGAACAAATACAAAAGTTCTATTTTGTAATATTTTTTAAATTATTTAATATTTTCTGCAAATATGTTTAGTATTTTGGAAGAAAAAAAAAAAAAAAGAAATTCAAGAATTATAAAATAAAGTAAGTAAAATAATAAGTTTATTTTTTATTATTTTTAATTTCTTCTAATTGATTGCGTGAAATATCATTGAATATGGATATATGATTTGTATGTGTAATATTTGCATATACTTGCTGGTTTTTGTAATTTTTTCAATATTAGAATGATCTGTGAAATATTTGTGCAGAATATTCAATAGCTTCAAATTTTATCTTAATCTTTTTTAATCCAAAAAAATTTTTTTAATATGGAATTAATTAAAAATAGAATTGTATGTAACTAGTATCTCGTATCTAGTATTAAATTACTTTTAACTAAAAATTAAATTATTTTTTCAAATTAAAAAAAAATTTTAATTTTTGAAATTTTCACAATTTAATTAATAAAAAATTTTTAATTCATAAATTGAAATTCTTCACTTATTGTTAAATAATGTTATATAAGCATTTAGCCATCTGTATTTTCCTCTTACATAAAAATCGATAAACAAAGAAAGTTATAACTTCTTTTTCTAATTTTAATTTATAATTTTATATTTATTTCAGTATATATTAAATATAAACATATAAATTATTTTTAATTAAATAATTATTTAATTAACATGCAAAAAACTAATTGGTTGATAAATCATGTTCTCATTTTGTACATTGAATGCAAGATTACTAGAGCTACATTTTATTTTACTTGGTTTTTGCTGCATTGACAAACAGAATACCATATATATATATCCGGTCTGTTTAGCCCTCGTGTGCACAAGATGACCGTAGGAGCGACAAACAATTCAAAACTATATATATATATAAAGAAAATCACAGAAAAAAGGGTATACATATATATAAAACTTTTTTTTTTTTTTTTTTTTTAATTTTTTTACTTAGTCTACAAGATAATTGATAACTGAAAAGGGTATGTTTGAAATAACAAGTTTATTTATTTGTTGTATGCTAAAATTTAAATTTAGTATTTATTTGTTTCTTATCTTCATGATAAAGATATTGAAATGTTATTTAGAAAATAAATTCCGCATTATACTCTTTTACAAGTCTCAATATTATAAAAACTACCAATGATGTTTAGCAAAATCTTGAAAGCCTTATGAAGATAAAAATCAGACATCTTTATGCAATAAAAGTTTTGTTTTTCAAAAAAAAAAAAAAAAATTTATGGGAGCAAAAAAGTTAAATGTTTTTAAAACTTGTTAAACGATTTTTTCTTAAATATTTTTGAAATCTACTGCAGAACAAATTGTTTCTATGTTAAAAAAATAGACATAGAAACTGGTTCCTAAACATACATATTAAAAACTGGTCATTGTTCTTCAGTATATTGGTTGCTATGGTGATAGAGGTTGCAACAAAGGCTCCATCAATCTGGCAAGTCGTCTTCGTCGTTTATTATATTGATAACTACAATTGAAATGTAGGCCCTTAATTAAAGATAGAATATAAATTTATATCAAGATAAGCAGGGTTTTCATAAGAAAATCTTGCCAATTTTTATCGACATAGTTTTTATGCTTGTTTATTGTATTTCAATCAATCATTATCATTTATTAGTATTTCAGTAATAGATTTTTTATAAATCATTAATTACTATATAATTTTATAACTTTAAAATTACATTATACAGTGGCATTGCATGTTATCAGAATAACAAATATATTCTTGATATCTTTCATCAAAAAACATTTTTCATCTGAATCGAAATTATTAATTGAAAAAAGAAGCCACTTAAATGCTATGTAGTTTTTCTTTTTTACTTATTATATATATAAAGTATTACTGTATCTTATGCAGCTCTAAAACATAATGTTTGCTTCCCGAATTATTCTGTAATAGTATCCGCGATATAATGTATGGAAATAAATGAATGTTGTATTTCTTTTTAATGCTTCACTTTCTCAAATATTTTAATTATTCAAAAAGTTTTATTATATTTAATTAGCTTATCATGTATATTTCAACTACTTTTCCCTCTAAATCAGTTTAGCAAACTATATAATACATTTCATTATAATATAATATAAATGATTTATATTAAACTATTTTTACGTGGTTCTTATTAACTGCTAAAAATTTTTCGTTCTCAAAATAGATTTTTAAATATTACTATTCAGTTTTTATTTAAAGATGATGAAAACCTTCTTCATGAACACATTCCTTTTCTTTTTATCAAAAATTTTTTTCTGGTTATTAATGAAATCAGCTTCTAAGGGTGCTTGTACTGTAATTAACACCACAAAACTAGTTCACAAAATACATTTGTATTAAGAGTGATATGTGTTTATGGCATTGGTTCATTGCAATTAATTTTATTCTTAATGGTTTGTTGTATTGTGTATTGCAGAAATAATTAATATTATTCCGCTTCAAATTCGACTTTCTGGATCCATCGTGAATCCCTATGTCTATTGATTCACTTATACATCTTTACTATGTTCTGACATTTGCACCATCACATCCTACTATTGCATTATAGCAGCTACTCTGGCGCAATGAGAATTTAATTTCAGTATATTTTTGTTAACTTCCAAAAATTCAGTGTCTTTTTAATATGGGCTAATATTTCAGTTTTCTAATGACTCAATTTGTTGAAATTTTCGTTGCAAAGCGCAATAAAATATAAATTTTCCATGCTACTGCATTCCTATTTTATTGAGCTACTTTTGACGTTGACTCATCTGCTCTTGGCATCGCAAATTCAAGTAACATTTTTATTTATGAAACCTACAGTTTTCTCTGCTCTTACTCACTCATAGAATTGAATCCTCTGAATATAAACATCAATGGTGGCTGCATGTTAATTCACAAAGAGTCTGAAAGCTTATTCAAAATATTTGATAAATAACTAAAAGTAGCTGTGACTGGGTTTCAGAAATAAAAGCAGCAATGCATAAAGCAATGTTTTCATTTTCATAATTTCTTCAATTTTAATGCTATAATGGGTCCTCCGGGTTTCAGGCCTGATGTACTAGTTTTATGTGTTTCTTTTGTAAGATTTTTTTATGTTTGGTGTGCACTAATTTTCAGTAGTGCAACCAGATATATAGAAATTTTTAAAAAGTTTAGTTATTTAGTCGATTTCTATTAAAGTATCAAATTTAAGGTTTCTAATGTTCTGTAATTTGACGAATTTCCTTTTCATTTCATTGTTAAAAGATACATGCAATAACTAGGTATAATGAGTGCAGGTGCTCGTAAAATATTTTTTAAAGTCAGGTTTTTCAAAACTGTGCTGTGTTTGCATTTACGATCAGTTTCAGTTTTAAAAAAATCTAAATTACCTTAAAACAAATTAGAGTTAATGAAAAAGCCTTAAATAAGTGAAAGGCTCACTAGATGACCTTTCTAATGGCTAATGATTGCTCCACGTGAGATTGGAAAGATTCTAAAATCCTTCATTTAAAAATGCTTTAAATTCATGTAATTTATCCTAAACAAATGCTTTGAAAAACAGGTTCTCCTTTTTCCTCCAGTGTGCATTTCATGTACGATTACAAAGCTGAAAGCTGAACTACCGAAAGGATTACAGGAACAACTGGATAAAGGTACGAAATCGTTCTACCCATCCAAATTAAGTTACCACATGCCTTTTGGCCTTGCGGTTTACTCAACAAAAATCTTTTTGTCAGTATAAAATGTCTTTTTCCGACTATACATCGAAGAGTGATTCAATCGAGGGTTAAAGATCTTCCATTACCTGCAAATGGTTGAAGTACTCATTCTAATCTTTTTCTGTCTCTTGGATGGAAATGATGCTGCCTTACACCTCAGCATGTTTGTTTAAATTTTGATTCAGTGATGTCTATGTCTTTTTCAAATTTATTTTGATCTTTCCATGTATTCGTATGGAAATAGATACGTTATGATTTATTTGTTTTCAGTGACCTATTTTGATTCAAAGGATAACGCTCCTAAAGATAGATATCGTATACTATAACTTAATAACGTAAAGCATAAGTACTTCAAAAAACGAAAACAATTCATATGAGTAAGAAAATCATGCAAAAATTTCTATTATTAAATGTATAAAGTTTTTTATTTTAAATGTATATGTTTATATCAGGGAGAGAATTTCACCTATATTGCAGCGCTAGTTTAATTATTAATGTTTAGATTTAAATAGTTAAATTATTTAATATTTCATTTAATTTGTTTAATTGTTTTAATAAAATTTGATGTTCAAAATAGACAAGTTAATTTGTATTTTTTAAGTCTGCAATTATATTATTTAATATAAGTTTTGGGAAGAAGTTTATATATATATATACATACATATATATATATATATACATATATATATATGTATCTATATATATATATATATATATGTAAAAGGGAAGAGTATGTTTCCATGTTCTGAAGGCTTGAGTTTGAAATTATTTAATATCCATTTAATTATTGTGACAAATTTTTATTAATCCAGAAAAAACAGTTTGATTTAAAAGATGTTGCTGAAAATTTCTAATTAGAGTTAAAAGTTGAAAAGAATTCTAAAATATCATAGTGAAAGGAAAGAAAAATGTATTTCTTGTCGGGAGTTTAAAATTGCTGATAATGTTTTGCGCCGTCATAATGATTGTCTTAATGCTCCGTAAACTTTTGATCATTATCCAGTGTTTGGTCATTTTTGTATATTTGAAACCGAAGGTAGGGATTTTTATACATTTCCTTGATGCTTTAAGAATAAGGTTCTTTCACTTTAAACGCAATTAAAATATAAATTATATGAAAAGAATAAGAGATGTAGGCTACAAATTCTTAAGATGTTATAAATTTGATTTTTAATTTATTTTCGACGAGAAATTTGATACTATTTTCCAACTAATTAATTATTGTTTATTTATTAATAAAGTCCCTGTTTTGAAGAATAAATGAAAAAAGATTTCGACATTTTAAGGGTTTGAAGCTACAAGCTGTCCAAGCAGATGAAGTCATTATGTTGCTATTGCTGTATCAATAAAAAAAAGAACAAAGGAAGATTGGAATTCTATTATGTTACGGTTCTTTATTTTGAAAAAAAAATCACATTATATTACCCTCATTTAAGCTGTTCTAGCTATGGGTTTGAAATCCTTACCGTTATTCAATTTCCTTCATTATTGTTAAATGCATATAAAATGTATACTGAAGTCGTCATAATTTTCTGTGTATTAGCATTATTTTATTTTGTTGTGCATATATAACAATCTTTTTATTATTGTTTTTGAATTTAAAATGATTAAGTACTCTTCAGTACTGAAATTGTAAAGCATCAATTTATTACAATTGTTTTTCATGATTTATTATAGTGGCTCGTTTTCGGAAATGTTTATTATTACATATAATAACTTCATAGCTAATATAAGTTTTAAGTAGAGATAGAAGGAAGTATCATTCATTAACCTTTCAAGAGTGATGCCCGTGCTTCCTGCATATACTGTAGTAGCTGATATGGCTGCGGTTATGGTATTGACAGTGAGTTCCAACAACGGTTTCATTTCACATATTTTTGGGCTCCTAAAGTTCCTCTATATATAGTAGTTACATGTCCAAGTCTATTTCAGACTAAATTATAAAGGAATTTAAAGCGTAAAAATAATGTAATTTTCTTTTATATATGTAACAGTTATTCTATTCTAATAAATAATCAGGTTTCCTATTTTTCCTATGGTATTATTGTTTTTTTTTTATTTTCAGATTTCTGTGAATCATCAGTTGATGAAGATTAAAATATAAATTGTTTCATAGTTTGTACTCAGTAAAGTTAAATAGTTTTTTTTTTTTTTCTAATAAAATTTTCATTCTGTGTATTTAAAAACTATTATACAGTGGTTTCATTTGTCCTTTTTTACACATATATAAGCATATTTGGTTCAGGTCAACTTACATTTTTGTGGTTTCTTAATTAAATTCCAGTTTAAACATTCCATTTTAATTTTATTAGCTTATGAATTTACACGAAGCTTCATTAATTTGTCTTTTACTAAAGCAGATTAAGATTTTCAACTGGCTTTTCTAACGATCTAAATTATTTATTTTTTACTTCTTCTTATACATTGGTTGGTCGAATAAATTCCATCATTGCTCCAGGGTCTGCACTTTATCATTGATTCTGTAATACTATTTTCAGCAGTGTCTATTTCTGGCGTTGTATAATGAAACAGGCTGTAAAAGCTGATTAATTGACCACGGATTTTAAATAAAGATCTAAATAGCAATGGCAG
>BPLR01015674.1:0-78510 GCA_021605095.1 Caerostris extrusa | reverse complement strand
GCCACATGCATTGCTGATAACAGTTGTTGATAACTGAAAGTTGCTATGTGTATATCTCATTTTTATTGTAAATTTTACTTTGACACTGTTAGTTGTCAAATTTAATATTTGAAACTCAAATATATGCAATATCTATGATTATGGATTGATGAATATTGTACTCTAATAATTTCTTTTTTAGAATAGACATTTATATTTTCATTTAATAAATAGAATTTTCATGTAAAAATAAATGAAAACATCTTAATTGCCATTATATGTAATGTTACATTTATATTATATATCTTTATTCGAGTAATACTTTTATTTCTTAATAAATTTATTTAAGAAATCTAATTATGCTTATATACTTAAATTAATAAAAAGAACTTATTTGCTATTTTGTATACTTATTATAATAACAACATATATATAAAACATTTATATACACAACACCATTTGTATTGCAAGTATTTCAATAATACTAAAATTGTTTGTTTTGTGTGACCTTCATTAATAATCAATTTAATAAATGGCTTACAAATAATATCAATTATCATTATACCATTCAAATTGATTCAAAATATTTTCTAGGATTTTTTTTTTTTTACAATTTGATTGTTACTCTAGTATTATAAAAGTAGATTTATATTTGCTTACAAGCATAAAACAAACCATTCAACCTTTTGCTCTTTTTTAAAAGATTTTCATCTTTTTAATTTTTGTGTAAAATGGTTAAGTATGATATTTTACAATCAAGTTATGTTACATTTATAAAAAAACTAAAGAGTTTTAGTTCATATGTGAATTACTGAAAATTCTAGATAAATTATTTAAAATCAAGTAATGAATTTAATTATTTTGTTTCTTTCATTTTAAAACATGTTATCTATACTTTTCCAATATTTTTATGTATTAATTTAATTCAACCTTTCGCTAAATATATAAAAACATTTTCAAAAGTAAAAGCTGCCATAACTTGACTAAATTCATTCTTAAATTCCTATAAGCATATGCCTTATTTATAATTGAAATCAAACTTAAAAACTTCATGCTTTAAGTTTTACATCATTTTTGCAAATACAACACACACAATATATATGTATATATCTATATATATATATATATTGTGTATTGTATTTTGTTAATGCTTTTAGAACTTTTTTTTTTTTTTTTAATTCACAACAAAGCATGTTGTTAAATAATAAAAATAATTAAATTAAAATAAAATGATGAAAACATATATATATAAATTCAGTTTATTAAGCAGGTTTTTCACCTTTTTAGTATTTTTATTGTGTAATATGTGATCATTTTCATAATTGTAAAAAAAAATATTTTTGACTACCATTTTACTTCTTCAGATTGATATTTTAAATATTTTGTTGATAAATGCATCTACTAATCTAAAATAATCTGAACAGCAGAAACAGTGAAAAGGCATTTAAGTATACATTTTTGTTTTAAAATTATTTTTGTAAACATATTAAAAAAATAATAGAATTAAATTAAATCTTTTATTTAACTCGAGGCTTAAGTTCATCTGATAACTTGCCATTTTTTTTGTCAATGTGTAAAAGTTATTTATTGTTAATAATTCTCCATCACGTTTCATTTTTTGTGAAAGCTGTATTATGAACTTTTTTTACATTTTCAGTGCAATAAGAAAAATCCTGCTAAAGCTAAAATGCAAAACAGCTGTTCCCCCAAAAGATGACTCATCATATGGATTGTCCCACCCATATATACAGAGGCTTAAATATAATCCT
Source organism: Caerostris extrusa (assembly GCA_021605095.1). Lineage (NCBI taxonomy): Eukaryota > Metazoa > Arthropoda > Arachnida > Araneae > Araneidae > Caerostris > Caerostris extrusa. Next base: position 76,762 of record BPLR01015674.1, on the reverse strand, counting down.
TAAACAGTGTGATATATCAGATTCAGTTATTAATGTCTTTTGATATTGGCATGGTTATTTTTGATGTAATAATAAAAACAAAAAAAAAAAACTACAAGTTGTGGAGGGTAAATGTAGTCCCCCCTCAAAAGTTACGTATTAACGGTAAGTTGGCGACAGACTTGGCGGTTTTTAAGTGTCGTCAATCCTTATTATTTGGAATAAAAATATTTTGAAAGCGTTTTGATTTTAAATGAAGTGTTTCATATATATTTTATTATTTGGAACAAAAATTTTAAGCAGATTGGCGCCAAATCTGTAGCTGCGGTTGGCGTGCGTGTGCTCTTTATTGGCGCAACTGTCGCCAAGGTACCGTTAATACGTAAGTACCAAGTTATGTAATGTAGTATTTATGTAATGCAAAATGTTATAAATACATGCAATACTTATTGAGGTAAAAGTATTACTATTTTTATGATATTTTTTAGTTAAATAGAATGCAAAGTCAAAACTTTGGGTGAAATATTAGTGATTTGGCAAGTGCAAGGCCTTCTTTTTGATAATTTTTGAGGTGCAATTACATTAAAAAAAATAGAGATATATATTATTTTTCATTTAATTTGTTTTTGTTTTTAAATTGATATAATTTTATGTATAGTAATACTTTTATATTTGTCTAAATATACATACATTTAGACAAAAAAAAAAAAAATCATTATTTAGTAATATATATATATATGTGTGTGTGTGTGTGTGTGTGTAAATGCATATATATATATATATGTATATATATTATGGTTTGGGTTATGGGAGAGGGGAATTTAAATGCAAGGCCAGTTGCATTGAAGGACTTTCTATAAACTATTCAGAGTAATAGTAAATTTAGTCAGATGAATATTATATATCATTGAGCATTCTCTGACTTGCTGATTTGTGCAATAGATTAAAAAATATATCGGAGGTAAAATCATTAAAAGGATTATATATATTTGTAGCTGTGAATATAGTGTGAGCCAGTGGTAATAAAGAATAGTTCAAAAGCAATACAATTTAAGGAAAGGAAAATTTATTTGTGGAAAACTGAATTTAAATTCTAGCAGATATTTAGTGTTGTCCGTGTATGGAAACTGAAATATTTTGTTTATATAAAAAAAATATGATATGTAAATTCTAATTTATCTGAAATCCTAGAAAGAAGTTGAGGTAAAAATCATGATTATGAAGTGCTACAAATTTCTATATGGAATTCAGTAGATTAATGTGAAAACCGTGCATTTAAAAATAATCTCAAATATAAAATGCCTAATAAGAATTAAAAATAAAAACAAAATACCAAAGTGATAATGCCACCAAGAGCAAAGTATAAAAATGCCACAATGGACAAAACGAAATTGTGACGTCATTTCTCTTTAAAAATTTCTTTTTTAGAAGTAACCTGCATTATCTGGTAACGAGGATATATGATGAGAATAATAATAATAATAAAAAAAAAAAAGGTTTCATTTAATTAAAAAAGGATTAATAAGAATTTTGCGTAATTTTTTACTACGTATCAGAAGAAAAAAATAAATTCAAAGAAAAAAAACTTGAGATCTAAGTTTTTTAAGAAATACAGATAAACAAATCTTTTGTTTTATATATAAAGATTAAATGCTTATCTTATTTGATAGGATTTTCTTACTGAAAATTGAAATTCTTTTTTGAACCATTTTTTGTGTACTTCTCAAAAGCGTTTTAAGTTGAATTTTTATTTAAAGGATATTAATGACGATTGCTACAGTATTTATTGGCCATTCGAAAAAAAAATCTCGTATCAATAAATTAGAATAATTTTTTTTTTTAGGTCATTTTAGTATAAACTTTATTTATTTTACGTAAACTAACAGAAATATTATTCTAGCATTGTCTATAAAATTAAATCGATCAATTGTCATTTTTAATTATAATCCGAATTTCAAAATACTTAAAACGTTTATTTGTTTTTGAAATGAAAAAGTTTTTTTTTTTTTTTTTTGGACTCTGAAAGTGAAATAGTTTTCGAGATCTAGGAATAAAAATAAAAAGAAAGAAAAGAAAAGTCTGTTTTTCTTTCGATGCAGCTATTAAATATATGCTCTGACGTTATCTAAATGATCCAGTCTCAACGTTGACATAAGAAGTACGCCATGCCGACATGAAATATTGCATTTGTTGCTGTTCTGATGTTTTCGTATTTGCTACTTTCATACCATAAATATAGAATAAAAAATTTTTAACCAAGTCAATAGAAAAATTGCTTTCTTTTCAAATAAATGGCTTTGCACATATTTTACAACATATGCAGTAAATTAATTATTTTTCTTTTTGATAAAAATTATTTAATTTTAACAAAGATATAGAAGAAATTACTAATTATAAACGATTCATCGAATAAATAAAATAATTAAAATAGACTTAGTAAAAATTCTTCAACCAAATTGGTGAAAACAGGGTGTAAAACTGCATATTATTATTTTTTGTGGACAGGTTTTATTAAAAATAATTCAAATGCAAAATTATGCAAATATGTTAAAAAAATTAAAATGTTTTATAATTATTTTATTTAATCAACGAGTCGTTTTTAAAGGACGAATTTTTATCATATGTATCGCGTGATTTTGTGTCGTTTAAATTGCTGTTAAATAAAGTTTAAGCAATAACAATCAATTTTTAAAAAAAAGTTTAACCTAAATTAAATTTCTTATAAAAAAATTAAATAATTTTTTAAAAAAATATATTGTAAATTATAATACATTCCATGTTTTATTCTACGTATATGTGTATTAAGTAACTTTTATTTCGTACCTATTTAAATGAAACTAAATCGTGCAATACTATATACGATAAAAATTTACCAATCAAAAACGATTCGTCGAATGAATTTAATAATTTAAAACAAACTTAGAAATGTCAGAAAATCCTTACTGTTGAAACCATACTGGTGAAAACAGGTGTAAAACTACAAGATTATTATTATTTTATGCGATAGGCTTTATCAAAGTTAATTCAATTTCAAAATTATGCAAATATGATAAAAAAACATGATGAATTATTATTATTTTATTCAATCGACAAATTGTTTTTGATCGGCGAATTCGATTTAATTTTGTTTAAATTGCTGTTAAATAAAGTTTAAGCAATAACAATTTTTTTTTTTTTTTTTTTTATTTAATTTAAAAAAAAATTATTATTAAAATATATTGTAAGTTATAATACATCAATTGTGTTATTCTACATATTTTATATTTTTTAAGTAACCTTTATTACGTACCTATTTAAATAAAACTAAATCGTGCAAAACTAAACATATTAAAAAAATTTATCAATCAAAAACGGTTCGGCGATTAAATAAAATAATTTAGAACAGACATTGATTTATAAATATTGAAAAAGTCAGAAAATCTTTTAAGCAAAACTTGAAAATAACTGTGAAACTAAATATTATTTATTATTTTAATGGAGCTTGCATCATCAAAATGAATACAAGAAGTACATACAAATGCGGTAAAAAATCAAATAAATGAATATCTTATAGACATAATTTTTTTTAAATTTTTTTTTAAATCAATCATTTTTAGGTTTTTTGATTAATTGGTTTTCAAAGATTATCTTTAATTTTTATTCTTTATAAGAGCAAAATCGCGCAATACTTAGTGCCATAAAAATCTGTAGTGTAAATATTAAAAATCGGATCTATTCAAATGAGCAAATATGCATATTTTTGAAACAACATTGAATATAATTTATATGGCATAAATATCCGAAAGCATTTAGCAGCTCATAGTCATTTGATAGCAATTTTCATGTTACTAGATTTCGAATAATATATTTTAATCATATTAATAAACAATATTCCAAATCAAATCAAATTTAAACTACAACATTTTCCATTAAACTAATTCTTTCAACACATCACTAGATTTACATGATTTGCTATTGCTGAGAATTGCAGTCTTGAAATATTACCATGAAGAATTTAGCACATATTTATTTTTTTATCGAGGATTGTATTCTTTTTTCTCCGTATTAAAGTTAAATATTTTTAGAGATTTGAAATTTGAAATAAATTCTTGATCTTGGATCTGAGCTTTTTAAATGGCAATTAAAATCTGAATGTTTTTGTAAGAAATGATTTGTTTCATGAATATGTTTTGAAATTTTTATTTTTCATTTTAAAACACCAAAAAAAAATTTTTTTTTATTAGTTCAATATTAGTTTTTTTTTCTTCATATTGTCATTAAATGCAAGGATTTTTTTTTAATTTATATATGACCTATAATAATAAAATGACCTATTATTGGACAGTCAGACATCACTGGTATTATTTATGAACTCTAGTCAAAGACGAACAATATGCGATAAAAATTTTGGGGCCTTTATAAAATCATGAAAATTAATAATAAATGCTATCTTATTTATTATAAATAATTCTTTATTCAATGATTTATTTTGAAACACACAGTTGTATATTATGATGAGTTATCTTTCTAATGGTTTTAATATTTAATGGTAGTATATTTTAGTAGTATAATAAATTTTAGTAGTATAAAACTTGATTCCCCATATTTGTATGCAAATACGTTTTAAAACTTGATATTACCACATGCACTGTACTAAACCACCATTTATCTGTAATGCAGAGATTATGAAAGATACTTGATCTCCAGATCGTTCAAATATGCTGGTGTAATTGGTATTAATTATGATCTAATGGATAAGGATATTTAATTTAATAGAATCACATGGTAACAACATGCATGTAATTAGCCTTTGATCTGGAGGTTCTTACTATGTAGTATTATATTATTAAAGCTGTAAAATTTAATCCTATAAGTATATTCTATTTTTCTGGTATATTATATTTTACACGAAAAGCAGTTATCAGTTTTAAATAATCATTTCAACTTTTTTTTTTTAAATTCATCGTTGTTTTATACTAAATAACAATTATGTTGTTTTAAAAAATTTACATTACACCACTTTTACATTTACTCGTTTTCAGATATTTAAAATACATAAAATCAAACATTTATTTTAAATTTTGCAACTAAGTCTTTATGAATGTGCATAAGAATTATTTTTTGTATTGCGTAATACTCCTTGTCACACCTAAACAATATATTTGAATAATATCTGATATACTAGCAGTAATATATATAACTATCAGTCATACCAGTTTTTTATATTTTTAACAAGATATATAATGTCATCTGAAGGATTTTTGAGATTCACATTTAGAACCGTGATCTAAACAGTATACATTAGCTTGTGAACCTTCATTTTCTAAAAACTTAAAAATATATATATATATATATATATATATAGCAATAAAAGTTGATTTTTTTCATTGAATTTATTATGCTTATTATATTTTTTATCCGTTTCGTAACCGTATATTAAGAAAGAAACTATTAATTATATTTTTAATTAAATAAGATACTTGCTTTTTATTGTCACCAGGTAGCATCTATCTTTAAAAACTAATTTGTGCCATCTGGTTTTATTTTGTAAAAACATAAAATGGAAATTTTTAAATATCTCAGTTTTTAATCATGTTCTTTTTCCCTCGCATATTTTTAAAGATTATTTTTATAAATATAATATCGTTATAATGCTAACAGCCAAAAAAATGAGAAATAAATTTATATTAATTCTTGGACAAGAACGGTTATTTTATTTAGCCAGCTTATGTTTTCATTATTTAAATTTAGCAAAATTTTCAAAGGCATCAATGTTATAAATCTTTTAATTATAATGTGAATAAAGGCATATATATATATACTCAAGAGCCAAAACAATTTGACCACCTGCCAATAACGAGTTGGCCCACCTTTGGCGCGCAACACAGCTTCAACCCGCCTTGGCATGGATTAATACCACCACTTAATCCAGTTAAATACCACTTCCACCTGATCACGTGCCTTCCACGCCATCCAGGCGAATTCATTGCAAAAAATGTAGGGGTGGTCATAATGTTTTGGCTCTTGAGTGTATATATATATATATATATATCCACACACATATACATATATCTACACACACACATATATATATCCACACACACATATATATCATATATCCACACACACATATATATGTATATACACACACATATATCCACACACACACATATATATATACTACACACATACCCACATATACACACACACATATATATATCCACACATCCATACACACACACACATATATATATATATATCCACACATATATCCACACATATATACATACACACACATGCACATACATACATATTTCCACACACCTATATATATTATATATAATTTATTTGCATCACTGCGCGACCAATAGAAACATAGCATTTCACTACTTATTGGTCTCTAATTTCAGCATATACCTAACCCACTCTGCCATGTGCCACAATGGTGCAAAATTCTCTCCAGAGAGAATTCCTGCCTGCAGAGATCCTCCACTATTATACCACTCATTTGGCGCCCCATATTGTTTGAGCTCCATGTGTAGTCATCATATTTTACGAGGTAGTAACGCTGTCTGCAGCATGGTAGTGCCTCGAACTGCACTGTGATGATAATTGATTATGTCTTCCGACTGAATGAGCTTGTGCCCATGTCATGAAATATTCAGGAGGGGATCAATAACTGACGCCCGCATTGTAAATACACACACACGCACACGGTACCCGTTGCAAAGCTTTCGCCATTAGTAAGATTTGGATGTCATTGCATTTTGATTTGTGTAAGTTAGGTGGAGTTTCCTGTACACTCTGAATAAAAATTAGAGAATTAAAGCTCGCTTCATTTAGCAACTTGCTATTTGAATATAATAATAAAAAAAAAATCTTTCCATTAATCTCTTAAATTTTTTAATCATGGTTATTGAATCAGCTACAACTTACTAATTTTTTAAATGTTCTTATAATTTATTTATAATTCTTTCAAAATATAAAAGATTTCGATTATTTGCTTTGTGTTGCTTCTGATTTGTAAGTTGTTTACGTAAGCTGTTGATATATTTAAATAAATATTTAATTACATTTTTAATAGGTATGAAACGTTTCATACAAAATATTAAAGCACGTCTTAAAGCCGTATAATTTTTATTAGATATTTTGCACAACATTAAGAAAGGACACATAGTCACTTAATATTTATTTTGATGTATTTTATTATTTCAAATAATTTTATTTTCTTATTAAATGTATTTTATCAATGAATCAAGATAGAGATTTACAATTAGATCATTTATAAATAATGACGTTGCAAAAAAAGTTGCTTAGCTTTTTAATGTTCATACCAACTATCTTTTTTCTTTTTAACTTCGTTATAATGATTGTATTCGGTATTATGATTAATCATCATTAAGTACTGATCCTCTTTAAAAATTTCAAGATGTTTCATTAAAATTTTTGCTAATAAATTAACATGATGATCACTAGTAAATGTAAAAACGAGTTTTAATAATCTAAGGTTAAAGCATCTGTCTTAGACAAACTAGAAGTTCAATGTATAGTTGTTATTTTTTCCAATGTAAAAATTATAAAATTCGATTTTATAAAGTAAAATAGAAATGATATTAATTTCTTATATTTAAAGAACGAATGATAATTATTTCAAGGTACGTTGAAATTAATTGGGATGTTTACCGTATTTAAAAAAAACAACATATAATACATTTTTTTGTTTTTGATCGAAATTTTTTTTTAATTATTGTATGTATATTTGAAGTATCTATAATTGAAGTTTATAAATAATATGAAAAATTTAATGAACAAAACATTACATAATCTCAATTAATTTTCTACGATTGGTAACTGGTTATTTACACGAATAATATATAATATAATTAAATGATTTTTATAACAAAATTTTCTAAAGAATTTCAAAGAAATTATCAACACATTTTTAATCTCAAATTATTTAGTATGAAAAATTAAGCATAGAAGTTAACTAAAAATTAGTATCACACACTATATGCTTTAGGTTAAAAAAAAAAATCAACAATAAGTACGCATGTATAATTAGAATTAAAAATTTTTTTGAAGTGACTTAAGAATTCGAAAAGAATAATTTAATAATAAAGTTCGACTGCGTATCTGTGAATTGAATAACTAAGATGTAACAGGGACTGATACAAATTTGTCTAACAAAACAAGTTGGAAGATGCAAATGATATGTGCGTATTTTCTTTGGAAGGTTAAAATAAGAGAACAATCTCGAAGAGCATGCTTTGAAACATATATTGAAAAATTTGATTTAAACAATCATGAAGATGTACAGATTCAATGTCCCTGAATGAAACTACATTATATACGGTTGTTTGATTTTTACGGATAAGTTATAAACTTCTAACTGTTAAATGCAGTCGATTTTAAATTATCAATTAGTATGCATTATCTATATACATATATAAGATATCTAAAAGGTTTAAAGTTTTTGATGAAAGGTCTGAAATTAGAGCATGCTCTGGTCATTGTTCTATAAGAATTTACACACGAAATTACAAAAGAACAGTATGCTCAGAACTTTCTAATTTATTACCATATATCAACTCTTTCTTGGTGTTATCTGGCATCAAAATATATATTTAATAATATAATAAGCAATAAATATAGATATATATTACTTTAATAAGTTTTATTTCGGAAAATATCAATGAAGATTTCAATTGTAGAATTCAAAGAGTTCTATCAAAAAATATTTAGTAGTATACAATTTCATTGCAATAGATTTTTCTTCATAAAAAAATTCAATTTTATTATTGATCTAAAATATCATTGCATAATAACATGTAAAGAGATTTTGAGCTTTTAAAAATAAATTAAAACAAAAAATGACTAAATAGCAACCATGGAAAAAAAATCAATAAATAATTGCATATCATGCGAAAAAATAATGAAATGAAATAAATTTTAAACAACCAAATATATATATATTAACAATCAATGTGTTCGCCATTGGAAAATGCAGAGTTCTTAATAACTCATTGCAAAATTTTGGAAAGCGTGCTCCAACTTTAACATCATCTTCGTAAGGCACAGTGAAAAATTTCTGTACTTACAATTTTAACCGTAGCTGATTAAAAAAAAAATAATAATCAAATAGTAAATGCTCACCCAAACTACTTGACATTCGCCCACGAAGAACTCGTGGGAAGAAGTACAGGGATTTTTATAAATAAATGACGAGTGACAAAAGACTAGCAGTGGGAAATTTTACTCAAAATTATAATGTCAACTTTGGTAATTGTAATATCAAAATAAAAATCTCCTTTGGGAATAAGGGGCAAATTGTTAACAGTACACTAAATACGAATAAACATGTGCGACTTATTGCATTAGGCGACTTATTGAATTATTGTATACATATATATTATAATCTATCTATATTTTGAAGTTGATAAATAATATGGAAATTTTATTAAATAAAACATTACATAATCTCAATTTATTTTTTTCGATTGGTAACTGATTATGTACACGAATATTATATTATATATTATAACATATTTAAATGATTTGTATAAAAGGTTTATCTAACGAATTTCAAAGAAATCATCAACAAATTTTTAATTCCAAATTATTTTGTATGAAAAAATTAAGCATATAAGACAATTAAAAATTAGTAACAATAAACTCAAGAATCATATGCCTTAGGTTAAAAAACTTCAGCAAGAAGTATGCATAAATAATTATGATTAAAATACTTTTTTGAAGTGACTTTATTCCAAAAGAATAATTTAGTAATAAAGTTCGATTGCATATCTGTAAATTGAATAGCTGAGATGTATCAGGGGACTGAAACAAATTTGTCCATCAGAACACGTTGGAAGATGCAAATGATATGTGCGTATTTGAATCGGAACCTTAAAATAAAAAGAAAAATCTTGAAGAACCGGTTTTGGAACATATTTTGAGAAAATTTAACTTAAAATACTCATAAAGCTATGCAAATTCAATGTCACCGAATCAATCTACATTATGTTCAGTTGTTTGATTTTACGGATAAATTATAACTACTAAATGCAATCGATTTTAAGTTATCAATAAATATGCGTTATCTAGATTATATATAATAATAATATAAAATTTCATTATTATAAAATTATAAAATTTCATTACATAAAAACAAGTAAAGAGATTTTGAGTTTTTTAAAATAAATCAAAGCAGAAAAGACTAAATATCAAGCATTAAAAAAAAAAAAAAAAAAAAAAAAAAAAAATCAGTAATTATATAATTCGAAAAAAAATTAAATGAAATAAATTTTGGTACTTATGTATTAACGGTACCTTGGCGACAGACTTGGCGCTTTTAAGTGTCGCCAATATAACGGACGCAGATTTGCTGAGTTTTGACGCCGTTTTGTAGTGCTACGAAAATGCGTATTTCGGATTTGCCAGAAACAGGCGCGTTTGCACTTTATTGGCGCAACTATCCCCAAGGTACCGTTAATACGTAAGTACCTAAATTTTAAACAGCAAAAGATATATATCAACAATCAATGTGTTCGCTATTGGAAAATGCAGAGTTCGTAATAATTCATTGCAAAATTTTGGAAGTTGAATATGTCAAAACATGCTCCAAGTTAAACATCATCTTCGTAAGACAGAGTGAAAAATTTCTGTGCATGCAGTTTTAACCGTAGCTGATTAAAAAAAAATAATAATAATCAAATAATAAATGTTCACCCAAACTACTTGACATTCGCCCACGAAGAACACGTGGGCGGAAGTACATGGATTTTTATAAATAAATGGCGAGTGACAAAAGAATAGCAGTGAGAAATTTTACTCAAAATTATAATGTCAACTTTGGTAATTGTGATATGAAAATAAAGAAATGTCACCTTTGGGAATAAGGGGAGAATCATTAACAGTACACTAAATACGAATAATCAAGTGCTTTAAAATACCACTTCTCGGCTGGAAGAACTCCAAAGTTAAAAAATATGTTTCAATTTTGAAAATTCAAGTCGGCAGAAAAATTCACTCGTTAAGAATTTGAAATAAAAATATTTTCATTTATATCTAAGCAACAAACATTTATACAGTAAAGTTCAAGTAGAAGTAAATATTTATGCAGTTCAATACTTGTGCTAATATTATATTTTTAGTATATTTTGCGATTAATTTTTATCAGCGTTATAAGGCCAATAACCTTAATCCTAATTATACATTCAAGAGCCAAAACATTATGACCACCCCTACAATTTGCAATGAACTCGCCTGGATGACGTGGAAGGCACGTGATCAGGTGGAAGTGGTGTTAAGTGGTGGTATTAATCCATGCCAAGGCAGGCTGAAGCTGTGTTGCGCGCCAAAGGTGGGCCAACTCGTTATTGACAGGTGGTCATAATGTTTCGGCTCTTGAGTGTATATATCTTTTTTGTAATGACCTGATGTTATGTCCGGACTCATGGCTCAGTGGAAGCGTGAGTAGCTGGTGAGCAGAAGGACTAAGTTTAAATCCGCTGGTGGCTTTGTTGTAGACACCGTTTCAAAAAGGGAGAAAAACTAGATGGCCCTTGTGATGTTCAGCATTATAGCTAGTTAATTAATCGAATGTTATATTTTGAATTAAAAAGTTGAAGCAATATATCTGTAGCAAATATACTGTATTAATAATCAAAAATAGTATTATTATTAATAAATAAATTATAACAATATTTAATTTTTTATTAATTTTTATGCACATTCTTTTTTAATAGCATCACAAAAATGTTTTTTTTTTTTGCCATTACTTTTCAGGATTATGTTTATTAACAACACAATTTTTTGTATTTGACAGAAACATTAAATTAATTTTTATTTTAAATCTGTGAAATATGGTTCATTTAAGGTAACGGATAGAAGAAAAATATATTTAATGTAATTTTCGGAAATAAAATACTCTGTGCTAGAATTCGAAAAGTACTGAATTCTTCCACACTTCAAGTGAAATTTATTTATATAAATATTAGACATGTGCTTCAAAATATGTTTGTTGAATTATTTTTTTTCAATGACAATCCCTTGCTTTACAAGTCGAATTAAAAAAATATATATATATTTTAGTTTTCATCCATTGATATATTCTTTGATAATTACGCAGTGACTAGTATAACCGGGTGGGGTAAAGTCAGGCTTCTCCTTTGGGTGTGGGTGTCTTTGTGTCGCAAAAGTCAATGAGAAAAAGAAGCTGCATTTTTTGTATCCTTTGCCATGATTCGTCTATTTTGAACTACACGGATTAATGGACTTGATTTAGATGCTGATGTCGACCAAATGTAATAAGAAATACCCCTTTGTATTAGATAAAAGTATATTTTAAATTTAAAAATCTAAAATTTAAATTCAACTTTTTAAAGTATAGTTCCATAAAATAATTTATTTTCCTTATAATTTTTAAATAAGTATAGTTCTTTTCTTTTTCCATTTTTGAAATGACATTTCTTGTAGCCCAATCACAATATTTACTTACCAGTTTAAATTTTTGGCTACACAACCCTCTGAGGCGAAATCGTAAAGATTAAAAAAATAGCAATCATTAATGAGAATCTTTTAAAATAAAACATCCAAAAAATATTTATGAAATGGTTTTTGAAAATATTATATTTTACTTTTTACATCTTCCTCTTCTGGTTCCTGGTTAGAATGGCCCCATTGTAGCCCATGCATGTCGTAAATGGCGACTAAAATGGGTACCAGTGCTCTGGGGTATAGCCGGGTGGGGTAAAGTCAGGCTACTTCCTTTGGGTGCCCGTGTCTTTGCGCTGCAAAGTCAAGGACAAAAAAGGATCTGCATTTTTTTTCCCTTTATCATGACTCGTCGGTTTTGAACTACACGGATTCATGGACTTAGATGCTGCTGTCGACCAAGTGAGAAAAGAAATAACAATTTCTACACCAAATACAAAGTATTTTCAATATAAAAGACTAAAATTTAAATTCAGCTTTTCAAAGTATAATTCCATAAACATTTATTTTCCTTTTAAATAAGCATAGTTCGTTTTTCGTTTTTTTTAATTCTTTGAAATGGCAACATTTCTTGTAATCCAATCACAATATTTACTTACCAGTTTCCATTTTTGGCTACATAACTTCTCTGCTTTTTTTTAAATCTTTACGATTCCGCCTCAATCATTCATGAAAATCTTTTAAATTAAAAATCCAAAGAGTGATGATTGTAGCTATTTTAATGACTCGGTGAATGCTTTGAAAAAAAAAAAATAATGATTTTCGATAATCCTGTGGAAAGAAAGTGGGATCAGAAAAAGAAAAAAACTGCTTTTTTTCTTTTTAATCTTGGGATATTTATTTTCGCGAAGAAAGAAATACGAAAATAAAATAAAATAGTCTTATAAAACTCCACATAAAAATCTTCGCTAAAAAGATCTAGAAAGCATTTGCTCTAAAGACACTTGAAAAATGTTTAGTTTTTTTTTTTTTTTTTTTAGTCTGATAAAAAAATTATGCTGAAAAGTTTTTCAATAATTACGAAAGTTTTGACTCAAAGTCTGCATTAATTTTGAGATATGTCTGAATCAATAAAAATAACTCGTCACTTTTATGAGATTTTTATTTCATCAGACAGTAGTAGTTATATTTTAATTTTATTTTTTTCTTTATTCAGTTCAATTTTCCAGATTTTATTGATTACTATTAATTTAGTTTGTAAAATAGTTGCAAATTTAAGAATAGTGCTTATACATTATGTTTAAGTTACATACAGTATAGGCGTAGAGCTGAAAACTCTACCCCTGTAAAAAAGAAAACTTCTACCGTCTCGAAATCTGTCAGCAGGCAGACAGCTTTGGCACACCAAAGGGCAGTGGCGCCAATGAAGAAGAAGAATATACCGTATAAATTTTCATCGATGGTGAAATGATTAAAAATATCTAACATTTAATTACATTTTGCATTAAAAGTTTTTTTGTATAATTTGATTAAGTAAATATAAAAAAAAAAGTACATTTACTTTCTCAATGATTAGCACTTGGCAATGTAACAACACTAATATAACAAAGTTATAACAAAATTTGACGTTAACAAAATTGCACTGCAAAAAAGGTGTCTAGCTACACTGTTGCCAACAGAAAAAACAGCGAGTATAAAAACTATAGTCATTACTTTGATATGCAGTCATGCCTTTAGTTCCTAATTATACGTCACTAGAAAAATTCATAGTTGAATTTTTTTTATGGTAATATTTTGTAACACGTTTGATTGCTTTGAATATAGAAAAATGATTAAACAGTTAATTTCAATAAAAATAAAAAAATTTTAGTCATTTTTGGCAGTGTTTCATAGTTTCACCATACTGCATTTTCTTTCTAGCTAGCGCACGCTACCTGAGATCCATGAGCAATGTATGTAATGGAACACTTGAAGCCAAATGGTATTGTGCCATGAATAATGTTTTCGTATTAACATCATGTAAAAGTCGTTTAATCAATATCCATATACAAATGATCTGTAAATTAAACTCACAATAAAAATATTTATAAGCATTTAAAAACTGATATTTCGAAACTTTAAGCAATTATTAAAGTATGTAAGCAATTCTTTATGAATAATTAATGTTGTTCAATATAGAATAAGTATTTTATTTAAATAGTTAATTCAAAATAATAATAATAATAATAATAATAATAAAACAGTTTTAGTCGTTTTTGACAATTTTCCTTAGTTTCACCATCTTGTATTTTCTTTCTAGCTAGCGAGTTCTGCTGTGTATATAATGGGACACTCCAAATGGTATTGTGCCATGAATGATGTTTTCGTGTTAACATCTTGTAAAAGTCGCTTAATTAATATCCATATATAAATTGTATGCAAACTTAAAAATATTTATAAACGTAACTCAAAAATATTTATAAAAAAAAAAGGGAAGAATTTCTTAAATATGTTAATAATTGCGTAATAAAGAATTAATTTTATTTCATATAATATAAGTATTTTATTTAAATAGTTTTCATTTAAAAATAATAAAACAGTGTTAGTCATTTTTGGCTGTATTTCATAGTTTCACCACCTTGCAATTTCTTTTTAAGTAGCGCGCTCTGTCTAAGAGCCATGAGTAATGTATGTAATGAAACATTTGAAGGCCAAATGGTATTGTGGCATGAATGATGTTTTCTTATTAACGTCTTGTGAAAGTCGCTTAATAAATAAAACAGTAGACTTAATATAGAACTAATAATATTTAATACAGAATAAGCATTTTATTTAAATAGTTAATTAAAAAAAATAAATCTTTATATTATGTAAAACTGTAAAATTGTGTAAAGATTTTAATAATAATAACAATCATTTAACGGGGCCTGATGGTCGAATGGCTAGCGCTGTGGCGTTCGGTACCACAGGTATCGGGTTAAATCCCGGCTTTGCCATGGGTGTTTGTAGTGGTTCGGAATCCACTTTAAATATCGTAGAGCGCTGCGGGGCATTGTTACTCCGCGTCCGTGGCTTACCATTAAGTTACACGCGCCCCTTGGGTAATGCAAAGTGAGTAACATAGGTGCAGCCGTTAAAAGATCACGGTTTTTGCCAGCTGCATTAGAAAAAAAAAACAACAACCATTTAACTTGCTTGCATAAAGTTATGAAAAACGTTTAAAATAAATTAATTAAAGATACCGAAATATGTTACACTAGTAGTAATTTTAAAATTATGAATTTTAAAAAAAAAATACTTCATTTAAAAATAATGTTTTTTTTTTTGTCCAAGGAAAAAGGTAATTTAAGTACAAAGTAAACTTATTACTTAAACATAAAATTTTAAAGAAAAATCATTGGCTATTATGTCTCACTGTCTAAATGTTAAAATTTGAATTTTCTTTGCTACGATGATAAATAATGATATCTATATTTTAAAAAACAAACAATGCATATCAAAGACATAGAAATACATATAAACCACGACCCCTTTCTTACAAATAAACTGAAACGCTCTTTATTTTTCCAGTCACGCTTTTGCTAATTACTGAATTTAAATAACCCAGTCCTTTCCATTCGCTGGAATTCTATTTGAACTACATCGAGATCCTATTCAGAGCTCCTAGTACCACCAATTAAATGCTCAGCGGGAATTGAAATTGCCGAAACCGGAGTTTGCGAGTGAATTGAAGTCTGCATTCAGTCTTTAACGAGTTTTAATCTTTGTTTCGATTCATAATGCCCCATTTTCGATTGTTTACCTGTGTCTGATACAGCATTTCGCGCATTTTTGGACACGTAATATTAATTCATATGCATGTGTTTTCAATTAAAGTCATTTGCATGTTTAGGAAAGAGTGAATAAATATGACTTTCATTTGATAGAATATTAAGAGATATGATTCGTCTTTGCCTGACTTGAGGAAATAAAACACTTTAATTCTTCATAAACGAACTTGTTATAAATGAAAATAATAAATTGTTATACACCATGAGATTGTTTACCTGTGGGTGATATGGCATTTCGCGCATTGTTGGAAGCGTAATATTAATTCATATACATGTATTTTCAATTAAAATCATTTGTATGTTTAGAAAAGAGTGAATAAATATGACTTTCATTTTATAGAATATTAACAGACATTACTCGTCTTTGCTCAACTAGAGGAAATAAAACACTTTAAACGAATTCGTTATAAATCAAAATAAGAAATTGTTAAACACCATGACATTGATTTGTTAGCTAACTTGTATATTGAATTCAGCAGACAAACATATATTAAAACTTAATAGAGAGTGCAAAACATGCAAAGATGTGACCTCCGAAAAATTTTTGTATATAAAAAAAAGGTGAATCTCTATATCAGTATAAACATCGACCACTTTCATTTCATACGACTTAATTGTTTGTTAACTTGACTTTTAAGAAAATTCTTAAACAGTATATAATTTAACGCGCTATAAATAAGAGATGGAGAATTCAATTGGCAATAATTTTTATTCAGATATCTCCTAATTAACTTGCATAACTTTTTAATATATTCAAATAATACATTTAATAAACATAACAATTCTTATACACATAAATATATATATACATTTAATCAATGTATAGTCAGTAAAATGATATTCTCAAAAGCGAAATATTGGCTTAAACTTAAACTAATTTTTTTCTAATAATAATTCATAACCATGATGGAAATATAAATTTAGTACTTTTTATACGCTACTATTAGTTCATATTTAAATAGTTTTAATTAAATCAATAAAAGATTAAAATATAAAGCAAATTTTTCATAATTTCCCCCAAAATCTAATATTTGTGTATTATGTTCAAAAGAAAGACCAATTTTCAATTTAAAATTCCCGGGGCTTATGGAATTTTAATTTTTTTTTTCTTTTTAGTTTGCTGCCACTGTCCTTGACATCTGTGGGAAATTTGACGTCAAAATATTCATTAGTGTTTGAGTTACGCTTGGCTTTGTGAGACGCAAAAACTGATTCCGGCGATTTTTGAAATGTCTGAATTAATTGAGAAAAAAAACATGCATTAAATTTTGTTTGCAGAAACGTATAGAATGTTGCAGAAGTCATTCGGTGAGCAAACTATATCTAAAAGAAATGTTTAGAAGTGGTATAAACAGTTCAAAGAAGGCAGAGAACGCGTTGAAGACGAATAATCATCTGGTTGACCATCCACCTAAACCGACGAAGCTCACATCCAAAAATTTAAAGATTTGGTGCTTGCAAACCATCAGTTTACAATTAGAGACTTTACTGATGATGTTGGAATTTCGAAAGGATCAGCCAATTGCATTTGGGTCTCAAATGCGTCAAATCTCGATTGATATATAACACTGAATGCGCCAACTCACACTGCATTGATTCTTCGTAACTTTTTCGCAAAAAAGAAACAAATATCGTTCCACAACAACCATCGTATTCACACCGTGTGGCTTCTAACTACTCCCTAAACTCAAAAGACCACTCCGGGGACACCGTTTTGAGTCGATTGAAGAGATTCAACGTGAATCGCTTTGAAGACCATCCCTACCGATGACTTTTTAGCATGCAATGAGGATTGGAAAAAAAGTTGTCATAAGTGCATTGTGTCCGGAGGGGATTACTTTGAAGGCAGTGAAATACAATCAAGAGCCAAAGCATTATGACCACCTGTCAATAACGAGTTGGCCCACCTTTGGCGCGCAACACAGCTTCAACCCGCCTTAGCATGGATTAATACCACCACTTAATACCAATTAAATACCACTTCCACCTGATCACGTGCCTTCCACGTCATCCAGGCGAGTTCATTGCAAAATGTAGGGGTGGTCATAATGTTTTGGCTCTTGAGTGTAAATTTAGATAAATAAATAAAGAGTTTTTGAAAAAAATTCGTTTTACTTTTTGGGCACAGTAGTATCCTTTTTTTTAACGTGGAATATTTTCTTAAAACGTTAATTTCGTAAGGAAAGTTCACTTTAAAAAGCAGGCTAATTGAAACAATTTACAACCTCCTTATTTTGCACCTCTGCCATTGTTAACGTTATTCTGTCGTCAAGATTGGAAGTTGGTCTTTCAGAGTAGCCTTTTTGCTATCCATCCTTCAACAGATGTTAAAAGACGATAAATACCGCTAATGAATTTGTTTAAAATCGTTAAAATGCCTTAAAAATATTTTTACGCAAACGCTTACAGAGAAAATATTTGAATTTCACCCAAAATGTATGTTTTTCTATCTATTTCCGCAATATTTATCGAACCTACTTTCTTGAAACTAAGACAGAAAAACAGTGCTGGACTGATTATTATTTTTTAATAGTTTTCATGGTTATCAAGATATTTTTAAAAAGCTTATTTATGAAAGCTAAAGTTACAGACTCATCTTTTCTAGATCATCTAATAATTTTTTAAAAAATATTTTTTTTTTCATCTGAAAAGTAATTAAATTGAAAATTTGAATCGTGAATAAGAAATAAACAAAAAAAATACATCTTTCAAGCAATATTTTAAAAATTTTAAAATATTGAATTTTTATGTCTGTTATTTAACAAGGATAATGTAATATACACTTATAAAAATGTAATTTGTGCAATATAAATATTAATCTATTTGTTTTTTCGTATGATACATTATTTATCGTTCCAAAAATACAAATTCTCCATGATCCTCTGTCACGATTTCATGAGTTATTTCATTTTTTGAGAAACTTTACAGATTATAAACATATTTTAGCCTTTAAACTTTATATAAACTCATGTTTGTGAAAATTGCAACACCATGAAGGACTTAGGCGAGTGAGCTGAAATTTTCAGGAAATGCAAATTAGCGCACGATATGCAAATGATTAAATTTCAAATTGGTAGCGCATGCGTATGCTGAGCAGCGCCTTCTGAACGGTGGATGGATCCGAATAAATAGACGGCTGTAGCGAGGCGTGTATGGTTATCGGTGGTTATCTGCTAGTGGTAAACGTTAGCTCAATCGTTACTTATGCCGCTTCGACGAAAGAGAGCGAGATATGAACAACTTACAGAATGTGAACGGGGAGAATCATCAGCCTTCGTGAAGCTGGATTGTCTTATCGTGCAGTAGTCGCTCGTGTGCAGCGTAACAGCAGCACAGTGATGCGTCTTTGGATGCAGTGGACGGACGAGTGTCGGACAACTCGGAAATCCTTGAGTGGACCCCGAAATGTGACGTCAGCTCGCGATGATAGACACCTGGTACGCATGGCGCTGACGGACCGTACAGCTTCCTCTAGAATACTTGCAGCACAGTGGTCAGTAGCTACAGGTGTTTCATTGTGTGCTTCATCAATTCGTAGACGTCTTCTGCAGCGTGGACTGCGCGCAAGGACTCCTTTATACAGGATCCCTCTCACCCTAAACCATCGCCACCTGCGGTTACAATGGGCCGCCCAGCATAGAGACTGCCGTGCTGATTGGCAGCATGTCGTGTTTTCTGACGAATCCCGCTTTAATTTGTGGTACCATGATGGCCGCATTCGTGTCAGACGCTATGCCGGTGAACGCCACCTTCCGTAGTGCATTATCGAACGCCACAGTGGACGAACACCCGGAGTTATGGTCTGGAGTGCCATAGCATATCATGGACGATCTCAATTGCTAAGAATTGTGGGGAATCTGAACAGCAACCGGTACATCAGTGAAGTTCTACAGTCCCAAGCTGTTCCCTTCCTTCAAAACTTGCCAGGCGCTGTATTTCAACAGGACAATGCCCGCCCTCATATCGCTAGGACTGTTCAATCCTTCTTTGCAACGCTGCAGGTACAGCTTCTTCCTTGGCCTGCGTATTCCCCGGATATGTCGCCGATTGAACATGTGTGGGATTTCGTTGGTCGGCGTCTCGTTCGTGATCCTCGTCCTGTTGCTTCTGCAGACGAACTTTGGTGCGCATACAAACAATATGGAATGCTCTTCCTCAGGCATACATTCAAAATTTGTTTGCCAGGCGTGTATTTCAACAGGACAATGCCCGCCCTCATATCGCTAGGACTGTTCAATCCTTCTTTACTGCTACACGACGTGGCATGGATGCCACGTCGTGTAGCAGCACTTATTGCGTCGCATGGTGGCTACACAAAATACTGATTCCTATCTCTTGTTATTGTTTGTTTGCTTTGAACATTTAATCATTTATTTGTACCACTACCACTCAACTGTGTATTAAATTTCATTCAATTATGACGATTCCTTCATGGTGTAGCAATTTTCACAAACATGAGTTTATATGTATATAGGACAAAAGTTACAGAAAATATAAAAGTACAAGAAAAAAATATAAAAATTACTAGATAAACAGACTAAATGAATGGACATAACATGTATAGACAAATGAATTTTCAGAAACACGATGAGATTAATATAAAAAAAACTTGAAAATAAGTAGCAATCGTTACACATAAATTTTTAGATGCTTCTTAATTAGTCCTATAAAAATTTTCAAAAACCAGTTTACACAATTTGTTAATATATAGTCAATCCTGTTGAATCATTGAAAAGTTGGTCAATGGTTGGGCAGATGAACCTAATTTCGATTTACATAACATGAATGAAGTAATTCTTTCTCCATGGAAATTAATCAATTGTGCTGATGAACCTAATTTCGATTTACATAACATAAATGAAGCAAATTTATCTATGGAAACTTCAATTGTCTGATGAACTAATTTCGGAAACTAATCAATTGTGCTGATGAACCTAAATTTCTATTTACATAATAAATGAAACAATTCTTTCTCTATGGAAATTAATCAATTGTGCTGATGAACCTAATTTTTATTTACATAACATAAATGAAACAATTCTTTCGCTATGGAAACTAATCAATTGTGCTGATGAATTTAATTTCTATTTACATAATAAGAATGAAGCAATTCTTTCTCTATGGAAATTAATCAATTGTGCTGATGAATTTAATTTTTATTTACATAACATAAATGAAACAATTCTTTCGCTATGGAAACTAATCAATTGTGCTGATGAACCTAATTTCGATTTACATAACATAAATGAAACAATTCTTTCGCTATGGAAACTAATCAATTGTGCTGATGAATTTAATTTCTATTTACATAATAAGAATGAAGCAATTCTTTCTCTATGGAAATTAATCAATTGTGCTGATGAATTTAATTTTTATTTACATAACATAAATGAAACAATTCTTTCGCTATGGAAACTAATCAATTGTGCTGATGAACCTAATTTCGATTTACATAACATAAATGAAACAATTCTTTCTCTATGGAAACAAATCAATTGTGCTGATGAATTTAATTTCTATTTACATAATAAGGATGAAGCAATTCTTTCTCTAATTGAAGCAATTCTTTCTCTATGGAAATTAATCAATTGTGCTGATGAATTTAATTTTTATTTACATAACATAAATGAAACAATTCTTTCTCTATGGAAACAAATCAATTGTGCTGATGAACCTAATTTCGATTTACATAACATAAATGAAACAATTCTTTCGCTATGGAAACTAATCAATTGTGCTGATGAATTTAATTTCTATTTACATAATAAGAATGAAGCAATTCTTTCTCTATGGAAATTAATCAATTGTGCTGATGAATTTAATTTTTATTTACATAACATAAATGAAACAATTCTTTCGCTATGGAAACTAATCAATTGT
The DNA here is from genome assembly GCA_021605095.1 of Caerostris extrusa. Lineage (NCBI taxonomy): Eukaryota > Metazoa > Arthropoda > Arachnida > Araneae > Araneidae > Caerostris > Caerostris extrusa. The sequence continues at coordinate 54,683 of BPLR01015674.1, read as the reverse complement.
GCTGATGAACCTAATTTCGATTTACATAACATAAATGAAACAATTCTTTCGCTATGGAAACAAATCAATTGTGCTGATGAATTTAATTTCTATTTACATAACATAATGAAGCAATTCTTTCTCTATGGAAATTAAATCAATTGTGCTGATGAATTTAATTTTTATTTACATAACATAAATGAAGCAATTCTTTCTCTATGGAAACTAATCAATTGTGCTGATGAACCTAATTTCGATTTACATAACATAAATGAAACAATTATTTCTCTATGGAAACAAATCAATTGTGCTGATGAATTTAATTTCTATTTACATAATAAGGATGAAGCAATTCTTTCTCTATGGAAATTAATCAATTGTGCTGATGAATTTAATTTTTATTTACATAACATAAATGAAACAATTCTTTCTCTATGGAAACAATCAATTGTGCTGATGAACCTAATTTCGATTTACATAACATAAATGAAACAATTCTTTCGCTATGGAAACTAATCAATTGTGCTGATGAACCTAATTTCGATTTACATAACAAGAATTGAAGCAATTCTTTCTCTATGGAAACAAATCAGTTGTGCTGATGGAAATAACATAATCAAACAAATCAATGTGCTGATGAACCTTTAATTTTTTATTTACAAATCAATTGTGCATGAACCTATGATTTACATAACATAATTGAAGCAATTCTTTCATGGAAACAAATCAATTGTGCTGATGAACCTAATTTCGATTTACATAACATAATTGAAGCAATTATTTCTCTATGGAAACAAATCAATTGTGCTGATGAACCTAATTTCGATTTACATAACATAATTGAAGCAATTCTTTCGCTATGGAAACAAATCAATTGTGCTGATGAACCTAATTTACATAACATAAATGAAGCAATTCTTTCTCTATGGAAACAAATCAATTGTGCTGAAACCTAATTACGGATGAAGCAATTCTTTCTCTATGGAAATTAAATCAATTGTGCTGATGAACCTAATTACGATTTACATAACATAAATGTAAGGAAATAGAACAAGGAATTTGCAAGAAAGAAGGCTAATTTCTGTTGCAATCATGGTGTGATATACCACTAACAATGACCATAGTACAAAGACAACTAAACGCCGCATTGTTGTTGTTTGAAATTTTATTCTACCCTCTATAAGATGACCCCCATTTACAAAGACGGTTCCAATGCTTTGCTGTTCGATATATATTATGCTAAACCTGGAAGAATAATATATTATGTCTGAATAACATATTAAGCCATTGAAAATTTTGAACTTGCGATTTTTTTGTTTATAATTCAATATATACGATAGTTTATTCTTTATTCAAATGTTCTTAAACGTTTTTTTCTAGCATAAAAGTAATATAACAAGAAACATCAAAGCAACTCTGCATAATAAAAGATAAAAACGATAATGAAGTTATTGAGCAAGTTTTTTCCTTTCTTTGAGAGAGAAATGCAAATCAATACGAGATGTAATTGAAGCACAATATTTTCTTTCTCCTCAAGACAAAAAAATAGAGGATCTGCTGGAAGCTTTGCATTGATTTCTTTCGAATGTAACGGAATGCGTTTCTAAAAAATAAGTATCTAGTTACTGAATCATAATCTGCTTAGACTATGTTGAAAGTACTCCCTTTGGGAAATTAACGTTTCTATTATCTATCGCAAAAACTCAGCACTTCGGAATAAAAGCGGATTGTTTTATGGGTGATTTTTTTTTTTATAAAAAGTAAGTGCCCAAAAAAATACGGCCAATAATTTTTTTTTCAAAAACTCTTTGCTTATTCTTAAAAAAATTTATTTCATCGCCTTCAAAGTAATCCCCTCCGGACATAATGAACTTACACCAAACTTTTCCAATCCTCAATGCGTGCTAAAAAGTCATCGGCAGGGATTTTTATATTAATTACATTTCTGGAATACTTTTTTTTTAAAATTTAAAATCAAATAATACTTTTTAAATAAAAATTTATTTATTTTAGCATTTTATTTATTTTATAATTACCTATATATTGTATAAATAAATTGTATACATTGATTTACCAAATTTTTCTGAACACATATAAGCGATTATTATCGCGAATTAGCAACAAATTCTTTCTGTCACTTTGAAAAAAATATTTACTACTGTGCCCAAAAAGAAGGACCAATTATTTTTTTTTTTTCAAAAACTCTTTATTTATTCTTCCAAATTTATTTAATCGCCTTCAAAGTAATCCCCTCCGGACACAATGCACTTACGCCAAACTTATCCAATCCTCAATGCGTGCTAAAAGTCATCGGCAGGGATGGCCTTCAAAGCGTGCAGCGATTCACATTGAATCTCTTCAATCGACTCAAGACGGTGTCCCCGGAGTGGTCTTTTGAGTTTAGGGAATAGCAAGAAGTCGCACGGTGTGAATACGGTGGTTGTGGAACAATATGGGCTTCAATTTTGGCGAAAAGTCACGAAGAATCAATGTAGTGTGAGCTGGGGCATTCAGCGTTTTCGGTACCAATCGAGATTTGATGCGTTTGAGGCTCAGAATGGAATTGACCGATCCTTTTGAAATTCTAACATCAGCAGCAAGGTCTATAATTGTAAATGTACTACTGGCAAGCACCAAATCTTTAATTTTTTGGACTTGAGCTACATCGGTTGAAGTGAGGTGAGGTTGATAGTCGATCAGAGGGCTCCTCGTCTTCAACGCGTTATATTCTTTGAACTGTCTATACGATTTCTAAAGATTTCTTTCCGATATAGTTTGCTCACCGAATGCCTTCTGCAACGTTTTATACGTTTCCGCACACGGCATATTCATTCCGCAAACAAAATTTTATGCAAGTTTTTTGCTCAATTAATTCAGACATTTCAAAAATCGCCGAAATTACTTTTAGCGTCTCACAAAGCCAAGGCGTAACTCAAACAGTAAGGAATATTTTGACATGAAATTTCCCACAGATATCAAGGACAGTGCCAGCAACCTAAAAAAAAAAAAATTGAAATTCCATAAGCCCCGGGAATTTTAAATTGAAAATTGTTCTTACTTTTTGGTCACAGTAGTAATCTTTATAGCTTAATTCTAATGTTTAGAGTACTCGTAAATGTTTTTAATACTACATTTTCTCAGAAGTCTTTATTTGACGATTTCTGTCTTTCCATATGCAATACATAGTTATTATCAATTAAACACAGTTAATATTTGTCAGTACAGAGATATAACGGCAGAATGTCTGCAAGAAATAAGTAAAAAAAGTCACGGAGTGCAATACAGAAATATGATACCCAGCCTTATTTCTAAATAAATAAAACTTCAATTTTTTTTTGTTCTTTGCTGAATAACAATTAAAACTGTTAGCAGTGTATGTATGGCAAAATAATTTCCATTATGTGATTAATAAAAAATTTGTCAGTAAAATTTAATACGTTTATAGATTGATTTTTTATTATATACCTTCTTTCTAATAATAACTGCTTTTTATTATTTATATTTTTGTAATCGTCTTCATTAATGCATTTAAATTGTAATGTTATTATTAAACAAGTAATAAAAAAAAAAAAAAAAAAAAATTAATTCCCCTTTTTTTTACAGTATATTGCAGAAAGTCCTTTATAAATAATTTTCTTTCATTTTTTTTTTAAGTTTATCTGGCGCCATCTATTGGTAGATACGTGCAATTAAATCTGAAAAATTAAATTAATTAATTTAATTTAATTACTGAATTAATATTTGAAAAACTGTATTAACATTAAGTGTCACCCACTAAAAGTTCAAAAAATGTATTTGAACTTGAGCGGATGAATAAAAAGTATTTTATGAAGGATTGAAAATTTGAACAAGATATATATAGGTAGAGGGTGAGTTAATTTAACTTACTTATTCAATTCCTTCTGTTAAGTAAAATACGTACAGTTTTGCACACATTTATTTAAAATTTTTATTATTGTTTGAATTTAAACAAAACAATACTTTACATTTATTTCTTTGGCTATCACAATTTTTAAAGCCATTGCCTCCAAAGTTTCAATTGACGTGTTTTCAAAGGAAATGTTGAACTTAAGAATTTAGATTTTCGTTCGATAAATGCATGGGGGATTCCTGTATAAACTTGAATTTACCATCGCAGACACTACCACGCAAAATATGTCAGCTTAAATATTTGCTAATTTAATTAGATTTGACTAGCATCCGACAATCATTTATTATCAGAAATGAAAATTAAAGTGGTAGACTTCAAAGTAATGGTTTATATAAATTAACGTTTTCCATGCAGTCAAGTATAAATAATTTATAATAAAAAACCCATTTTTTTTTTAAAATAATATTTTAATCGAAATGTACAAAAACTAAAATACAATTTTAAAACCCTTTTCCCATAAATGTTCTAGAAAATTCTTTTCATTTGGCTGAAAATAAAAGAAGCATAAATACCGATCATTAAAAGCAATTAAAATGATATGATGGCATCTAAAAAATTATTATTAGTGATATGTTTACGTCTCGTCTTTTAATTAGCTAGATATTGGGATGAATTTTAAATGAAGAAATTAACATGCTACCAATCCAGTGGGGAAAAAAAAAACGCTTCTGCAACAGGGATGTCCCAAGAGATGTGGAATTTAATGCATAAATATATGCCCAATTTTTTCCAAAGATAGATTTCTGTTCCTTCTGATTCTTATAGCAGCCATTAATGTGATTTCCCTAAATTATTTATATAGATATTGAAATTAGTTTTTCTTCTTCTTATATATATATATTTATAAATAAATTAAAAAAAAACTCTTTTACTGTAAATTCTTTAAAAATTTAAATTTTCATGATATTAACCTACATTTTCCTCCACAAAATTACAACGGATTAGTAGAAAACATGTTTAAATTTTACCTGAAGTTTTGTATTTTTTTTTTTTCTATTTCAGCATCATGAGTGCACTGTTTCAGGCAATCAATTTAGACAAATTTAAATTCTCAATTGCGAAGTCAATCAGGATTAATTCCTGGCAATTACAATAGCGTCTTTAAGATGTTCGACTTTAAATATGTGATAGCAAAATAATCTCTTCAATCGCTTTTCCTATTAACCAAAATAAATATGTTCAGAAGTTTAATAACTTGACTTGTGTATTAATTCTTGTCTGGTTTAACTTATACATAGGCCCATAGATTTATAACAACACATATGGCAAAAGTTGCCGTATGATATCTATTGTATAACAATAGATATCTTCGCCATAATATATCTATTGTTTTATAATACCAAATATATATCATATGGCCCATTGTTTTATAATAACAAGCGAAGCTAAATGCTGCACTAAAATGTCGTCTACAAAACATTGAAAGCAAATTTAATAAATTTTAAGATAAAAGAAGGAGGAATCAGGTAAAATTTGTAAAGGATATTAAATTAATTCAGTCACCGGCTAATTTTCATCAAAGATGATCTGTATCTGTTATTGTAGTTCTTATAATCGTAAGTGAATCAGAATTAATTAGCATTTTGAATTAATAAGCGAATTTAAACAATAATGTGTACTTAATTATTGCGCAAGGCACGATGATTTCAAATAGCCAATGAATCTTATTCTTATTATTTCACTCATGGAAAATATTTGCTCTTATGTGCCAAATTAACAAGAAGTAATATAAATTTTTTTTTTTTAAAGTCAATTCCTACTTTTTTTCACTATAATGCAGAAAGTCCTTTATAAATAATTTTCATTCATTTTTTAAGTTTATCTGTCGCCATCTATTGGTAGATATGTGCAATGTAAATCTAAAAAAAAACTAAAAATTAATTAATTTAATTTAATGAATGAATTAATATTTGCAAAAACTGTATTAATATCCAGTGTCACCCACTACAAATTTCAAAAAATGTATTTGAACTTGGGTGGATGAATAAAAAGTATTTTATGAACGATTGAAAATTTGAACAAGATATATATAGGGGAGAGTGTGAGCTAATTGAAGGAATTGAATAATCAAAACATAATCTTTTATATAATGAAATATAAGCCCAAATTGAAAATTTTTGGGATAAAGAATAAGACATCAAAATTAAATAAATGATTTTTTTCTCCTAAAAGTATTGAAAAGAGAGGGAAAAAAATTCAGAATTTTTTTTTTATGGGTAAACAAAATAGAAATTAAAGATTTTCCCATCGATGAAATTTTATATGTGCTAAATGTGCTAGTTGTGTAATACTAACTAAATAATTCTCTGATGTGTGAAATATATGATATTAGTAGAATAAATGTGATTTATCATTTTATGCCTTCTTTCATGGACATTGGTCCTAGAGCAAAATCTTTTGACTTTCTATGTCTGGCAAGTTATTATTGTCGAAATAATACATTAATCTTAGTAATTTATTTTCACACTTCTTATGAATTGTTTCTTATAAATGAAAAAAAGAATCACGATTATACGAGTGTATGTTTTTAGTTTTAATCGTATGATATCCTTATGAAGCTGTTTAATTTAGCAAACAACTACAGTTACGAGAAACATATTATTACTGATTATTTATATGTTAATCAGACAGAATAGTCAGAGGTTGGGAGAACTATTTTGTACCAAACTTATTTTGCAATACATTTCTATTTTTATTGCGATAAGTATTTTGTGAATCTCAAAATAATCTTTATATTAACGGCAAACCTAGCACACACAGTTATGAAAGCACCAATAAAAATCAAGATGTTCTTAAATCAACATCCATAACCAAAAAAAAATATGAAAAGAAATCGATTGAGACTTATGACTATAGAAGGCCGAGTTCACATGAGGTTATTTGTGTACTGACATTAGTGACTGATCAGCCAAAAGTTGGGAGAACTGTTTTGCAAAGAAATTATTTTGCAATACGTTTCTACTTTTATTGTGATAAGTGTTTATGAAATATCCAAAAATCAAAATAATCGTTATATTAACGGGCAAATCTTTCAAAGAGTTACGAAAACTTTGCTAAAAATCAAGGTGTTCTTATATCAACAATTACCAGAAAACGAAATGAGATCAATTCAACATTGTGATGAGAAAGGCCGAGTTCACGTGAGGTTATTTACGTACTGACATTAAGTTCAGCTTCATAAGTTCATTCATAATTCAGATAGATCAGCCAGTAGTTGGGAGAACTGTTTAGTAACGAGCTTATTTTGTAATCTATTTCTACCTTTAGTGTGATAAGTATTTTGTGAAACATCACAAATCTCAAAAATAATCTTCATATTAACGGCAAACCTAGCAAACAGTTATGAAAGCACCAATAAAAATCAAGTTCTTAGATTAACATCCATAACCAAAAAAACAACGAAAAGTCATCGATTGATTGAAACTTATGACGTGGAAGGCCGCGTCCACATGAGGTTATTTGTGTACTGAAATTAGTGACTGGTCAGCCAAAAGTTGGGAGAACTGTTTTGTAAAGAAATTATTTTGCAATAAGTTTCTACTTTTATTGTGATAAGTGTTTATATAATATCCAAAAAATCAAAAATTTTTTTAATAATGGGAAATCTTGCAAACAGTTATGAAAACACAAATAAAAATCAAGACATTCTTAAATCGACCTCCATAATCGAAAACGAAAAGCGATCGATTCAAGCTTATGATGGGGAAGTCCGAGTGCACGTGAGATTATTTGCATAATGACATCAGATCAGCCAAAAGTTGAGAGAACTGTTTTATAACAAACTTATTTTGTAATCTATTTCCACCTTTAGTGTGATAAGTATTTTGTGAAACATCAAAAATCTAAAAATAATCTTTATAATAACTGACAAATCTTTCAAACAGATATGAAAACTTCTCTCAAAATCAAGACATTCTTATATCAACATCCATTACCAGAAAACGAAAAGAGATCAACTCAAGCTTGTGATGAGGAAGGCCGAGTTCACGTGAAATTATTTTCGTACTGACTTCAGATCGATTAGATAGTTGGGAGAACTGTTTTATAACAAACTTATTTTGCAATAAATTTCAATCTTTATTGTGATAAGTATTTTGTGAAACATCAAAAATCTAAAAATAATCTTTATAATAACTGACAAATCTTTCAAACAGATATGAAAACTTCGCTAAACATCAAGATCAACATCCATTACCAGACAACGTAAAGAGATCGATTCAAGCTTGAGATGAGGAAGGCCGAGTTCACGTGAGGTTATTTGCGTGCTGACATCAGATCAGCCAGAAATTGAGAGAATAGTTTTATAACAAACTTATTTTGTAATATATTTCTACCTTTAGTGTGATAAGTATTTTGTGAAACATCAAAATCTAAAAATAATCTTTATAATAACTGACAAATCTTTCAAATAGATATGAAAACTTCTCTCAAAATCAAGATCAACATCCATTACCAGACAACGTAAAGAGATCGATTCAAGCTTGAGATGAGGAAGGCCGAGTTCACGTGAGGTTATTTGCGTGCTGACATCAGATCAGCCAGAAATTGAGAACAGTTTTATAACAAACTTATTTTGTAATATATTTCTACCTTTAGTGTGATAAGTATTTTGTGAAACATCAAAAATCTAAAATAATCTTTATAATAACTGACAAATCTTTCAAACAGATATGAAAACTTCGCTCAAAATCAAGATCAACATCCATTACCAGACAACGTAAAGAGATCGATTCAAGCTTGTGATGAGGAGGAACATGATCTTATTTGCGTACTGACATCAGATCATTCAGAGGTTGGGATAACTATTTTGTAACAAACTTACTTTGCAATAAATTTCAACCTTTATTGTGATAAATATTTTGTGAAACATCAAAAATCTAAAAATAATCTTTATAATAACTGAAAATCTTTCAAACAGATATGAAAACTTCGCTAAACATCAAGATCAACATCCATTACCAGAAAACGAAAAGAGATCGATTCAAGCTTGAGATGAGGAAGGGCCGAGTTCACGTGAGGTTATTTGCGTACTGACATGAGATCACTCAGAGGTTGGGTGAACTGCGACATGTCTCTCGACTTTCGGTAACGGAGACTCCGAATATCTTGGCTTACATTTCATGGATCGCTGTGCACGCTTAGAGGATCTCCTTTGCATATGTTGTTGTTAGGGAACCGAAGATTAGTTTCATCCAGTAAAGGATGGCGGGGTAAAGTATTGGTTTCGACGGAAAAATATATCTATTCTAAGAAATGATTGCAATGTAACTGTAGGCATTATGTTTCTACTTTTAAAAATTCTTTTTAAAGTTTTCTGTTTTTACTTTTAAAAAATTAATTTCTTTTTTATTAAAGTTTCGACACATTTATTTCTACAAAGTTATTTTGAAAAACAAAAGATTAGTTCTTTTTCCAATAAAGGTGATGAGGTTAAAGAAATGTTTATTATAGGAAATACTTGTGAAATAAAACGCAAGCGTTAAGTGTTTTACTCTTTGCTCCATTTAGAATTTTTTGATTAAATTTCTTTGTGAATTTAAACATTCTTTTTATGTGAGTTTTGAACGATTTCCATTCTTACAATATTATTTTGAATAAAAATTTCCTTTGACTTTTAATTTTTGTACTAAATTGTCAAATCAAATATAAGAATTGTCAGTTATCAAATATAAGAATTTTTCTTTAAAATTATTAAAGAAAAATTCTTATATTTGATAACTTTTAAAGAAAAAAATAAGCTTTTAAAATTTTGCTCAGGATTTTGAATTGAACATTTAAAATTTTGCTCACGAATTAAATTGCAACATTTAAAATTTTGCTCGGGGATTAAATTGCGACATTTAAAGTTTTTGTTCTAGGTATAAATTGAACATTTAAAATTTTGCTCAAAGTTTAAATTGTACATTTAAAATTTGTCAGGATTTAAATTGAACATTTAAAATTTTGCTCAAAAGTTTAAATTGAACATTAAATATTTTACTCAGGGTTTAAATTGCGACATATATGTAATATATTTGATAATTAAATATAGAAAGTTCTTTCCTACATTTAAAATTCTCTTTACTCATCATCAATTATTTTTATAAATAATTTAATGCATAATTTTATTCTTTAGTTTTTGGGAACTCGTCAAAATTCTTTATCTGCTAGAAGATGTATAAATATTTTTAGAAGCTTTCTGTAGGTGAAAGAAGTATTTTTTAAATTTTACAAGCAAAAAAAAAAAAAAAAAAAATAAATAAAATAAAGTACTGATTTTTAAATTATTCATGCAGGAGAAGTGATATAGCAAGAAATAGTAAGAATATAAAGTATATAAACAAAGAATAAGAATATAAACATATAGAATTAATATAAAAAGTATTGAAGTCGCATAAAAGAGAGAAAAATGCATTTTTACTTAAATATTTATAATATTTCGTAGATATTAAAATAACAGTAAGATAATTATAAATTATTAATTAAATTTTCCAGTAGAGATCACAGAAATAATGCGTCGATTTTAATAATTAATCTGTTTTTTAATTAAAAAATATTGATTAATTTTTAGAATTTTCAATTCTAAGCGATATTAAGAAAAAAATTATTACCTTTGTATTTCATTAAAGATTTACGGAAAAATAATTAACCTAAAATAAAGGCAAATAATTTAATGGATTTTGGATAAATCTACGCCACGAAAATATCTACCAGCAACAAATTCACAACTGAAGCAGCAGTAATTTAGAATTAAATATCAATGATAAACATCCGTATAGCTAATCCTTGACGATTTCATAATAGCTATATATATATATATACATATATATTTATATTTAAATTTATATAGTTTTGAATTTGATTCTTATGTTATATGTGGTCTAAATGGAAAAAAAGTAAGTATGGAGTTGCAACGTTCAACTTCAATTTTTAGGAAAACTGTTTGAAAACTGTTGCAGAAAGTAACAAATTTTCTTTTATTTTAGATTCGTAAGGAATATAATTTAATTACCTTTGCACCGAATATTTAATGTTGTTTTGACTGCTTAACAATACTTCTATATAAGACATATTAAAGGCCATATAGGCACTAGTTTAAATACCAAAAGTCAAACTCAAATATTCTTCATACAATCTCACAAATGTATGAAGATTTTTTCAGTTCTTTGCTTTAACGAACAACTAACTTAGCTAGCATAGAAAATAAAATTACAAAAATAAAATGAATAAATTACTAAGACATTTTTGGAAATTTTTTTGGGGAAACAAAAATTAACTCCTTATTGAATTTAATATCAAATACATTAAGGGGTTAATTTTATTATTTCATATATATATTAAGGATTAATTTGACCCCTTTTTTGTCGTTATGAACAAATCGTTACGAAACATCAAAACACAATTATATCGTTGTTTCATAACGATTTGTTTTACTAAAATCAAAATATGCGTTGTTAGAACTATGATCAGATTATGCAACGTATATTATATATCAGAATTAGACATTATATTAGGTGCATGATATGCTCACGCTCTCCCTATATATATCTTGTTCAAATTTTCAATCGTTAATAAAAATGCTTTTTATTCACCCACACAAGTTCAAATACAGTTTTTTGAACTAGTAGTGGATGACACTTGATGTTAATACAGTTTGTTGAAATATTAATTCGCTAATTAAATTTAATTAATTAATTTTAGTATTTTTAGATTTAAGTTGTCCATATCTACCAATAGATGGCGCCAAATAAACTTAAAAAATGAATGAAAATTATTTATAAAAGGACTTTCTGTAATGTAGTGAAAAAAAGCAGGAATTGACTTGAAATTATTTTTTTTATGTTACTTATTTGTTATAAATATTCAAATATAAATTTAATTATTCAAAAATGAAATCGTATTCTGACCAGAATCAGAATTATAATACTCTGATTCAACACCAGAGCTTTTTGAGGTCACCCTATGATGTAACGTTGCCGTTGTCACTAAAAATATTTTCACTTCTCTCACTTTTAAAAAATAAATAAATAATGGAAAATAAGTAAGAGTAAGGATAAGCAATAAAAAGACGCAGCACGTTGTCTATCTATTGGGATTTGAGATAAATGTCTCGAAACATGCACAGTTAAATGTCTCCAAAATGGGCACTGAGTTAATTGGTTCTGAAAAGGACATTGAATTAAATGCCTCTGAAACGGACACTGAATTAAATGCATCTGAAACGGACACTGAATTAAGTGCCACTGAAATGGACACTGAATTAAGTGCCTCTGAAATGGACACTGAGTTAAATATCTCTGAAACAGAAATCGAGTTAAATGTCTTTGAAACTACTCGAAATTGCAATAGAATGACTATTGCTAACTGTACGATACCACGAGTGAACTTATGTTTGTCTTAGAACAATGCAAACGACTTTTAATACCTGATTTTAACCAGAATTAAAATTAACATTTTGCTTGAGTTAATTCGTAGTGTCCCGAAAAGAATACAAATATGAGATGCTAGTATGTTCTTGATAATCTGTTAAAAAGTTAAAGGAAACTTTTAACGTTATCATTTTTAATTTCAATTGCCAATAACTTTTCTTCTTAATGCATATTTCCCCCTGGTACAATGAATGAAACTGGTGAAGGAATAAGACAAATAAATCTACCAAATGACGAAGCATAGCTTATATTTATAAAACGGGCTTGATGTGGTCTTTAGAAGCTTTACAGTTCAGAACAGGGTTCAGCGCTGAGAAACTAAATACCAGCGAACGTAAATAAAGTCAGCTTTAAAGCTACGAAGAAAGCTTTCATGACATCTGTGACGTTTCCTCCAGCGAAGATAACAGACCTTTAGCCTCTTAACGAGCAGAAATAATCAGTCTGTGGAAAAGCTGAAAAGAACTTTGAGAAGGGGGGATTCCGGCCAAAAATGACTTTTGGAAAGCTAAAAAATAACGAATCAGCAGCTGAAACATTAGTTGTGTATTAGAACAACAGCTAAGAGTGCCATTCTTCTTTCAGCGCAATAATACAGCTAATTTAACACGCCATTACTCTTTCCGTGCTATTGCCGGCTGGTAAATGATGACCTTGACATATAATAGCGGAAACATCGCTTAATTTTAATTTAATGTTTTTGTTTAAAGAATTCATATCTATGGTAGAATCTGATACAATGCAATATCTGCATTAACCAAAAAATTGAAATTAATCGTTTATTAGATCATTAATCTGAAACTGAATAAATCAAATGTGTTACTTCTTATTTCTTTAAATAATTTTAAAAAATGGAATAAAGTAACAGAATGTACATATCCAAAATCATTTATCGATTTTTAAATTGTTACATTAAATAAAATAGAATTAATGTTTATGGACTACAAGTAATATTTTATGGATTAAAAATAATCATGTAAAATTAATATCCTTTGAATTTGTGTAAAAAAATATATATTTATTTATAAATATAGTTAATAAATCCTTTTTTAGAAATCAAAATGAGCTCAAAAAGTTTTTGAGCACAAATACATAAAATATGTAGGAAATTCAAAAAAAAAAAATTAAATATTTCTATATAAAAGAATATTTATTGCACCTATTTAATAATATAAAAAAATTAAAATTCATTTTATTATTTTTTTAAATATTCTTTTTATGATATATTTCTTTTTCAGTAAATATTTTGTTAACATTAAAATTATTTTCATGATTTTCAATTTAGGGTTTTTCTTTATGTAATAATTATTTTTGAAAACTGTAATACAATATTTATTAAAAACTAGTCGAAATTACCTTTGCTCCGTTTGAACAAAAATGTGAATTGAAAAGTGAACCTTTATATACAAAAACCATCAAAAGTTAATCTAAACCATCATATTCTCAATACAGTTTAATTTAATTTAGTGAAAAGAACTCTGCCTTTTTTAATTTTTTTTTTTCACTTTATTTAAAACTTAATTAATTTATTCAATTAAAATACTTGGTAAAAAAATTGGTAGATTTGTCATCTTACCATTTGATGTGAAGATATATAAATTATTTTGCTTCCCATTTCAAAACAAAGCATGCTACATTTAACTGAACGTAAGAAAGACAACAGTTTTTAAATTATTACTTAACTTTTTTCCCTTGTAAGTTATTTATAGTGGTACTAAATTCTAATCTTACTGTAAATCGCAATCTTTTGAACAACTATTTGAAAACTACCTGAAATAGTTGCAAAAACTGAAACTGCTGCTTTATTAAATATTTCATGGAACTCGATATTTAATTCCGGAAGAACTTGTCACACCTGATGCAATACATCAACGCTCATACATTTTTTGAGTTTCTCCAATATTCTATTTGAATTCGATGGACTACACTTAGTCAATATATCTCTCACTGGTTGTGCGATTGCCGTCAATGTAGTAGAAGCCACAACTCTCAACAATTATCATTTTCCAGTAATCGTAAATGCTGGAATGCTTCTGTATATGATTCATATGCACATCCACCGATTTTTTTAATCTATAAAACATGCTGGGCCTGATGGCTGAATGACTAGAGCTCTGGTTCTCGATACTACAGTTTCGGATTCAATTCTTGGCGGTGCCATAGATGTCTGTAGTGTTTCGGAATCCACTTTAAACTGTCAGTCCCTGTCCAATACGATCATAGACAAACCTAGGTGTTGGACGTAGGGCTAGAAAACCTACCCAGTAAAAAGAAAAAAAATATCATATTTCGAAATCTGCCAGTAGGTAAAATGCCTTGTCCCACCATGGACTGTTGAACTAAATAGGATGATGATGATGATGATAATGAAAAATGTTAGTCCACGAATTTCATTTAGTAACATTCGGAGTTTGGAACACTTAGCGTTTTTTGGATGCGCAATATGCACTTTTCCCAATGTGTTATTTTTGAAGATTCCTTCGGCACCTTCGACTAGAGTAACTTGTTAAAAGGTTCCAAATGGATCACTTTAGAAACTTCGTTTGATCACTTCGTTGAAAATTCCAGTACCCCGCGTGGGTCCGTGTTAGAATAGCTCCACTGTTAACTGCACGTCGTAAACGGCGATTAAATGGGCACCTAGTATCCAGGAGTATAACAGGCTGAGGTAAAGTCGGACTTCTCCTTTTGGATGCTCATGTCATTGTGCCGCTATGTCAAGGACAAAAAAAGAAATTGTATTTTTACCCTTTATCACGATTCGTCAGATTAAGACACATGGTTCATGGACTTGGTCTAAATGTTGCTGTCCACCAAGTAGGATAAGAAATAACAACAAAGATTTCAGATGGTTCACTACCGTTCATTTCTCTCTGTAGTTTCTTTTGTAAATATAATCTTTGGCAATTTTCTAAATGCACTGGAAAATGAACAACTAACGGTTTCGGCAGTTTCTACTCTATGAGTTTTTCACTAGAAACTCTTCTCTAAATTGTCTAGTTGTTCGTCTGTTACGTTTTCTGTCATTTTCTTCTCTTGTGAAGCTAAACTTTTCTGCCCTGTTCTTTCCTTCTTTTAGATTCATCACTGCCACATTGTACTCTTTTTTATGTTTAGGCACCCTGTTAAATGTTACTTAAACGCAATTAAAATTCCATTTAAGGGTGATGGCTATCAATTACAATAAAATCAGAATAGAAAATTAAAAAAAAAAAAAAAAAAAATTGGCTGTGCCCCAATAAGTCACATGTCAAAACATTTTATATTTTTTGGCTCTCTTATACGCAACGGTTAATTTTTGTAATATTTTTGAGTAATTAAACATATATAAATAAGTTATTTCAATTTATGGTAAGAAAAATTTAAAAATATATATAAAATTAAAAATATAAAAAATATAGTAAATTCCAATTTTAATTTTATAATTATAAATTAATTAATTTATTAAAAATAAATTTAAATATTGACGTGGAAACCACTTTAAATGTAAACATTGTTTGTCAGTGTTTTGCCGCCACACCTCCGAACCCTACCTCTGCAATTCCAAACCAAAATCTTCATGGATGGGCGATAGAGGGCTACCTTACTATGTAATCGTATAGAGCAACGGAGATGGGACCAACATATAATGATTGATTACGAGACATGTCTTCCCAACATTAATTAAGAACCTTATACTATAATCGTTGTTTAAACATTTCAATATTTTATGAATGATAGCATAATTAGTAACAGTATTCTTTTCAACGACAGTTAAAATGATTGGTTGAAACCTTCCAATTCTTTTAATATAAATATTTTTATTTCGTGCAAATATCTTAAAAAGTTGTCACAACAATGGTTACTACAAAAAATTTATTAAGTTGTTATGGAAAATATTTATATATACATGAAAATCAAAGATATATTTATTTATTCAATTCCTACTATTAGCTCACACTCTCCCTATATATATCTTGTTAAAATTTTCAATCGTTAATAAAATACTTTTTATTCATCCACTCAAGTTCAAATACATTTTTTTTGTACTTGTAGTGTATGACACTTGATGTTAAAACAGTTTTTTTAAATATTAATTCATTAATTAAATTTAATTAATTAATTTTAATTTTTTTAGATTTAAGTTGCATATATCTACCAATAGATGGCGCCAGATAAACTTAAAAAAATGAATGAATATTATTTATAAATAACTTTCTACAATATAGTGAAAAAAAAAAAAGTAGGAATTGAACTTAAATTATTTTTTTTTTTATATATTACTTGTTTTTTGCTATTCCTCCAAATTTCTGCTACATTTGTTATATCGTCGGTAATGGTTATAGTAGAAGAATAAGATATCAACTGTCTCTTTTTTGAATAAAACGTAATGTAATGATATTTGCCGACTCGCATCATAGAAAAGAGTTGCTTTTACAACAGATCTTTTTTTCTGATGAAAATGCACTTTAGTTACAAAATTGCTTTTCTGTTTAAATATTTATTTTTCAATATTTCAGAATCCCTTTTTTCTAAAAAACTGATATTTTCTGGTTGGATTGAAGAAATTCTAGTTTAAATTTAGAATAAAAGCAAAGAAATACTGGATATATAAAAGCATGCTTTATTTTTTGAAAAGATCATTGATTTAAATGACAAGCGAATGTTCCTTTTGTTTTATCCTATTTGAATGATTGTCCTATATTCAAATACCTTGTAACTTTTGAATGTAACAAAAAAATTCAGGTCACTTTAGTTTAAATGTAAAACATTTCAAATAATCATAATTTTAAATTGAAACTTTTTTTATTTAATGTCCAGATATTTACTTTATTAAAATTTGGTTTTCAACCTTAAAATTCGTTTAACAATATTATTTTAAAACACTTGTAAGTCGTCAGTATTACCTAATGTATTTATTAGAAGTATTTATATTAGACGGCATCATTCTATATAAATACATTTATATAGTATTTATATGATGTATTTATAGAGAATGATGCCGTCCAGACGAGTTTTCAGAGAATTCAGCGTTTGCGAGTCTTATGCGACCCCTAAAATTCTCACAAAGTAAGACGGCATTTGATGCTTAGGCACTTTATTTCTAATTTTACTAAATTTATCAAATTCTCAAATAAGTTAACGGCACCTATCAAATTAATTTCCTACGCCACCAAAATTTTACTTAATTGTACTATAAACAAGAAAAATTATGAGTAGTTCAATTAACAGCAGCTGCTCATTGACAATGCTTGCTTCCTCGGTACATTGAGAAGATACGTGCCTCCTCGGTACATTGAGAAGATACGTGCTTCCTCGGTACATTGAGAAGATACTTGCTTCCGCGGTACATTGAGAAGATACTTGCTTCCTCGGTATATTAAGAAGACACTTGCTTCCTCAGTACATTGCTTTTCTCAGATACTTGCTGTCTCAGTATGTTAGACAGATACATACTCTTTCAATACATTGGGAAAAATGATTGCTCATTCGGGACATGAATAGGATATTTGTTTTCTCAGTACCTAGGAAAGATACTTGCTTTCTCAGTACATTTGGAGACACTTGCTCTCTCAGTATGTTGGAAAGATACATGCATAAATATAGCGGAAAAAAATTATTGCTTATTCGGTATATGTATAAGATTCTTGTTCTCTTAGTACATAGGGAAGATACTTGCCTTCCCAGTGCACGTTTCGTGGAGTTTAATTATTGGTATCGTCGCAATGGGTAATTATACTTTTGGTACATTAATCTCAAGCTTTATGTCTATTAATGCCATAATAGATAAATACCACATATTTATATGTAGTACAGAAAAACAAATCCGGAAAATTTCTACCATGCAATCCAATTGTACGGCTTTTGTTGCCACATACCGATTTGCTTACCGAAAATACTCTTTTCAACGTAATTTCTAGTTTATGCCAATAACGGATTTGAACCCGCGCGCATTTGCAGCAGGTTAAAATATAATCACTCATAGTTTTTTTTTTTTAAATATAAATGTAACCAAAAAGCATCCAAATTTCATGCAAATAGACATCCAACATTTTCACTGTAGAAAACAGCGTCGTAAATATTTATGATTCTAAGACACAAAGGAAAAAATTAATGGAAGTCATTCTGCAAGAAAGAATGAAAAAAAAAAAAACCAACAACTTATTTTCGATGTGGTATATAACGTGATGAAAACCCTACGGGCATTTTAGATTTTTATCATCACTTAAGTTCATTAAATATTCATCATGGCTTCAGGAGATTGGTATTGATCGAAAAGCAGGAAGAAATCATTTTATGTTTATACCAGAAGTTTTATTCCGCCTTAATTGCATTTACTTAAATTCACACTAGAACCGGAACTAAATTACAGCCATAAAACCTCCTTTCGAAAAAGATAAAAACCCAGTTTTACGATACTTCATTATATTATCTGCGTTCAATACTTACCGGGGCTATTGTTATGAATGAGAAATCATTATTTTTACGCCCACATTCCTAATTCGGCTTTTTTTCTGATTATAGATTGGGAAAAAAAGTTATTGGTAGCTTCAGAAAAATTAGTTCTCAGAATTTCATAACACTTGATAGTTTTCCTGCATAGAAAAAAAAAAAAAATTGTTGTGCGTGCCAATTGCTTAAAAATTGAGTATTAGTATGGGTTCCTAGTGGCAATGCTATTATATGTAGGAAGCGAGCTAGAAGAAAGAAAAAAGTGCATGTTTGAATTCCGCTAGCGGCAACAATTGTAATCAGTACTTTCAGAAAAAAATGGCGATGGTTATAGTGCATATACCTAAAATCAGCAATGAAACTGCTTGGTGGATTTTTTTATCGTCTTCAAAATAATTAGTTAGCAAATTTTCATATCAATTAATATTTTTTAATTGAAGTCAAATGCTTCATGAATTGAATTTTAATGCTTCATTTTGATCAAATTATGGCCCAGGGATAACATGAGCAGCTAACATGAAGAAAGGTTGAAGTGTGAATTTGCTAATTTGGTCCCTGCAATTGGTTCTTAAATGAGGAGACTTAACGACAATTGAGTGTAAAGCATCTCTTATCGATAATCAGACCTAAAACTTTTTTTCGGAATTTTCTTCCATACGATCAACAAATGGAGAACAATTACTTTCTCTAAAAGTCTTACTATAAGTAAATGTCCTCTCTTGCGGATTTTTGGTAGCTTTTCATGGTGCACATAAGAAAAAAAAAGTACACGAAGCCCAACGATGCCCAACAAGGCCAAAAAAGGCTTTTGTACGATTTGTGTCATGGTGCTAATACAAGTAGGAACTATGCAAGAGGACTCAAGTTTAATTCGTATGGGTATTTATTATGGGTATTTTTATTCTGGGGGATACGTTGCAGACATTAGTTTGGAAACAAAAAGATAATGATATTGGCAGCACATAAAAGTGTCTCGATTCGACAATCAGGCATCCAGGTCGATTTTTATTGCATTCAGTTTGCAAAATTTCCTATCACTTGGCATTTTCCAGCATTAATAAAGAAGAAATGCTTCAAAAACTGAGTATGGATATTTGTTATGGGAATTTTTATTCTGAGGGTATACATTGCAGTCATTCTTTTTAGAAACAAAAAGATGGTGATATCGGCAGCACATGAAAGTGTCTCGATTCGACAATCAGGCTGCCAGGGTGGATTTTTATCGAACTCAGTTCGTGAGATTTTATATCACTTGGCATTTTACAGCATTAAGAAAGAAGAAACGCTTCAAAAATTGAACTTTAGTATCCCATTTTACCACCTCGTAGCCATTTGCTAATTAAATAGCAGGTGAACATAGGTTTGATTCCGCTGGTGGCATCCGTCTGACTTTTTAAAAGGAGAGGACTGGCTACCGATTATGACGTATCTAAATGTTTCAAAATTGACAATCATGTTGTCTGCTGTTGTTTTCCTGTTTTTCTTTCATACGACACACACATGCGAGGCAGTTACCTTTAAAAGTCATCCTGGAAGGTCATCAATGAGCTATTTACGCTATACATTATTGCAACCCTAAACTCCAGGTTTACAAAAAATACCCATTGAATATAACATTTGCTTATAATATTTAAACTTGAAGTTTGTTTAGTATGACAGAATTTTTTGAAGTGTTTTACAATATAAATTTTTATTTTTTATTTTAAATGTTAAAGAAAATAAAAAATCATATTCTACATAGTTGAATTTACGATTTAGAATGAAACATATTTAGTATGTGTTTATATATGAAGTTTTTTTTTTAATATTTAACTTTACATTTTTCAGTTTATAACTGAGAATTTTTATTATTTAAAGGGATTATCACCTGTTAACTTATTCGTTGGAATTCTACTAAAACTATAAGCTTGTAGAAAAATTTTTATTTGAATTTTTTTAACTGTCTTTCAATGTAAGTTTGCGAAGGAAGGGGAGTTTCTTTTTATTTTTTTATTGTTACAATTTAGCATACAGCAAAACAAAATAGCTACACAAATTACATTAAAAATATTGAAAGAATGTTTCTTGGAATTCTGTATTTTCTACTGTCTTTTTTTCATTATGGAGAAGCATTTTTTTTTATACAATTTTTTCCGGCCATTTATTAGAAGTCATTATTATAAAGTAGAAACATTTTATTATTAAAATGTGCAGCACCATTTTTTATAGAAAGAATAAAATTTTAGTAGCAAAATAAGTATTTCTGTTCATATAAAGATGTTGCTAATAACTTTAAAATGATGTTAAAGCCTTATAAAAATACAAATTAATAATAAAATAAGTATTGATTTTATGTTGAAATGAATTTTTTTAATGCATAGATGATTATATGCTTTCCAGTGATTTTTAATATAGTTCATCTGTTGTTACATGTATGAATTTTATTAATTTGTATTTGAGCGTACATGATAAAATAACAATATATTGTAATAAGTAACACATGTATCATTGTTTTACATATGAATCAATAACAGTTACAATGAAATTTGTTTTTTTTATAGCATTTAACCTAAACAACGGTCTGAATGTGATATAAGCAATCGAAAAGGCTTAAAAATGCTCTGTTCGATCCACTGATGTTTAGGAAGTGACTACCCTCAGAGAATTCTTACGCTTTCTCTTTTACAGGATCAACAACAATATGAAATGTAGAGGATCTGTAGAAATCTGTATATCTCTATGAAGTCATCTGTACACAAACTATAAATGTAAAGCTGAAAGTTTGTTTCTACTTTCATTTCTTTTCTTTTTTTTACTTCTTTATATTGGGATAACTACACATTTTAAACACCTTTGTAATTTACAAGTTTTGTTTAATTTATAGATATTATAATCTTTCAGTATTACAGATCAGAGAAATGAGTCTTTAGATGAGAGTCAGAAAAACAACTTTTAGATCTCCAGAAAGATGTACGAGACAAGTGAGTCATTTTCGCTCCAAGTGTATCCGTCTGATGCGAGAAACAAGCGACATTAATTCTAGCCGTGAGTTATTTTTAGAAGAAAATTGCGTCCGCGAGAATCCCTTTGATGTACAAGAAAGACCGACTTTGTTTGGAGCGGAGCTATACAGTTGACTCACTCCGAGAGTTCTGTCCACATTGAGACAAACCGTTTATAATTGGTTTGCTTGAACAACTTGCTTGTCTCTTATACTCATGTCTGGACGCTGCTTAAGAGATATGATTGGAAGAAGATTTTTGATAGCAAACCTGTTTTCACTGGAATGAGTGACGATTTGAGTAGCGCAATTGTAAAAAAGCATTATGAAAGCTGAATAGGTTGAATTAAAGTTAAATTAAAAATTTTAAGTAAACAATCTAATTGAAATAATTTTATGATAATTTTAGTGACTTTATTAGTAGAAAAACTACTCATTTTCACGTTTAAAATATTTTATAAAAAAATTTAATTTCAAATAATTTTATTCTATTTTTTCGGATTATTATTATTTTATTAATAAATGTGAAAATCTAGAAACCCATCTGAAATGATAATTTGTGATAAAAAAATTAAATATAAAATATTAAGTCCATTTACTTTTACTTTTTAGGGTGACTCATATACAGATTTTGGGATTCTTCTTCTGAGATGCAAAAAAGAAAACTTTGACAGGGAACAGATCTTATTTTTTATTTTTTTTACAAGACAGTTTTAAAGTTTCGTTTTCGCTGTTTGAAAATAAATTATACGAACAGACAATCAACTATAGGTAAAACTAAAGAAAGAAGAACATCCGGAATAGAAGAACCTCTATCTAAAAGAAAAACAGATTTGATGACGATCGAATCGAGATGAAGTAACTTTCTGTGTCGTTCACAAAACGGAAAAAAATGTTTTTCTTAGATCGAGTTGAGCATGAATGTTCATTTGCAATTACAAAGAATTCGGTAGCACTTTATGGGATTGTTAAAATAGTTTTTATATTTAAAGTTTGTTTTGTCCAATTTATTCCCTCGTCGAAATAAAAATAGAATATAAAAATTGTTGGATTAAGAAGTAAGGAAAATTAAAATAGACCAGCGGGTTTTTGAGAAAGCTGAGATAAAAATACAGCCTGAGTTATTTCTAGTAAATAATCCCTTTGATGTGCGAGAAAAACCGACTGTCGTTGGAGCGGAACCATATATTTGATTAACCACACATTTACAGTTGGTTCACCCCGAGGGTTCTGCCCACACTCATACAAATCGTTTTATAATTGGTTCGCTAGAACAACTTGTTTGTCTCCTACTCTCGTCTGGACGACGCTTAAAAGACATGAGCAGATATAGATATTTGATAACTATATGTTATCAAATGTCTGTATCTGCTCATGTTAATATGAGCTATATCTGCTATATGTTAACTACCTGTTTGTACTGGAATGGGTGACCATTTGAATAATGAAATTTGAAAGCATTATACACTTTTAACGCTGAATAGATTGAATTAGAGTATATTAAATTTTTAAATAAACAATCTAATTAAAATAAATGTGATAATACTAGTGACTCAATCAAATCTAGTAGAAAAAATTACTGATTTTCATGTTTAAAGTACACATAAGCATCAAATGCAATTTTAGAATATAATCATTTCAAATTAATTTTTTATATCTCTTTGGATTACTGTTATTTTATTAGTAAATGTGAAAACCAGAAACCAACCACAAAATGGATATTTTGTGATAAATAAAATTAAATGTAATATATTCAATTCATTGTCTCTTACTTTTTTTTTAGGATGACATGT
Source organism: Caerostris extrusa (assembly GCA_021605095.1). NCBI lineage: Eukaryota > Metazoa > Arthropoda > Arachnida > Araneae > Araneidae > Caerostris > Caerostris extrusa. The sequence goes on along the minus strand of BPLR01015674.1, from coordinate 31,160 downwards.
ACAGATTTTGGGATTCTTCTTTTGAAATGCAAAAAGAAAACCTTTGACAGGTAGCAGCTCTTATTTTTTTATTTTTACAAGGGTTTCATTAAGGTTTTTGTTCTCGCTGATTTAAAAATAAATTATTTGAGAAGACAATCAACTATAGGCAAAACTAAGGAAAGAAGAACATCCGGAATAGAAGATGATGACTTGATGACGATCGAATCGAGATGAAGTAACTTTCTGTGTCGTTCACAAAACGGAAAGAAAATGTTTTTCTTAGATCGAGAAGGCATGAGTGTTCATTTGAAATTCCAAAGCACTTGGTTGCACTTTATGGGTTTGTTAAAAGAGCTCTTATATTTAAAGTTTGTTTTGTCCAATTTATTTCCTCATTGAAATAAAAAATTGAATATAAAGATTGTTGGATTAAGAAGTAAGGAAAATTAAAACAGACAAGGAGGGTTGTTGAGAAATCTGTGATTAAAATACTGCCTAACTCATTAAGAAAAATCATTGTTGTCATTACAATAATTATGCAGTCATTACTAAAAATAATGATGTGATCATTAAAAAATTATAATGCAGACATTACAAAAAAAAAAATCAGTTTTCGAGTTTAAATCTTTCTAAATAAGAACAATTTATGTAAAGGCATAGCAAATTTTTATGGATGTTAAAAATGTACATTATAAATACGTTAAATATTGAACTAATATATCTAAATATACTCATGTATTTACACACACATAATTATTACAAAAATTAAATATTTTGTCGAATGTCATATCGTATATTATTTATGTAAATAGTTTTCAATATTTTGGATTTACAAATTAAAATTTACTAATTAGAAATAAAATTTGGAATCTGAATGTTGCAAAAATTATTATTTTAATTGCCTCATGACATTAATTTGTATATTTGGAATATGATAGCAGCCTTAATTAAAGAACCATTGAAGAAACTCCTTATTTATTATACGGATATTTGTAAATTCAATGATTCTTTGATAATTCTTAACCTTGAACCACTATATGCAATGATAAATGATTAACAATTTAATTTGGTTTTAAAGAAAGCAGTGCTTTCTGTTGGTGAAACAGGCTTTTCCCTCAGCATATTTCGAACATGTTTCTTATCATAATATCAATTAAAAGAGATGAAGGACGAAAGAAAATTAACTACGTTGTCATAAAAATGGGAAAAATAATAAAATTTGAAAAAGGATGGCCTTTATAATTTCAAGGAAATAAATGCCTTTTATTAAATGATTTTTTTTGTACACGATGCCACGAGCAAACTAACACGAAATGAAGGAAGGACTTCGCTTTCCGAGAGGACTTTTAGGGACAGGTGTCCCAAAAAAAATCGAAAAACTCCCACCCGGAATATTAATTATCAACATAAGACGCTTTATTCACTTTGACATATACTATTTAATCTGCTCGTTTCTGAACGCAATGGTTGCTTTTACAACACCTTAGCTGGGAACTTTAACACTGTGTCACGCATCGGGAAAGGATTTGACATCAAAATTCAAAAAAGTAATATTGTAGATCATGAACGAAAGGAAAGCGTATATTATACCAGGTGTTAAAATATTTTTTAGTTTATTTGTTTACATGCGTGAAATGTGACAGTAAACACTACTTTTACAATCAAGAAAACATTGTGGGAAATAACTTTCTTTCAAATCGTAGTAGCGGCGGATAAATAGCTTATTGTGTTTCCAAGGGAAGGATGATCGATATGAAACTCAACAAACAATGCAGAACCGAAAACTTCCATATGTGTGATGGAGGCATAGATAATTTTATAGGCTTTAAAATGGAATTCTTTTCTTGAAAAATAAAGAAAAAGCTCGGAGAACTGATAATCGAAATGAGACGCTTTAAGTACGTTGACGCATTCCACTGAGTTTGCTCGTTTCTACAAGTAGTAGTAATAGTGGGGAGTGTCTCAGCAAAGTGTCTCACAAGAGTGTCACCGAATGCTACCTTTGTGGGCTCAAAATTGCGGTGGTACTATAAAGGTACAATGTAGAGACCCGCCATGATACAATCTGGCTTAAACTGTATCTGTTACATCTCTGCCACTGTAGTTACGAATTATTAAGATCAAAGCACCTAATTTCCGAAAACCGGTTCAGTAAAATTCATTCGTAAAAGTAAAAATTCAATAACAATTGCATTTCAAGTGAGGGTTGGTAATAATATTTCCGGTTTAAAGTATAAATAAAATATTTAACTCTTGATAACAGCAGTAATTAAAAATGATGAAGTTCATCCTTTTATTATATTTAACTACTAAATGTAAGGCAATATTTCTGAGTAACTTGAAAATGTTGGTGAACGCCGTTGTCTATGAATCATTTTTATCATAGAGAATGCCCGTTGTCAGTGATTCATTTTTATTATTGGAAACGCAGATGTAGAGAATTATTTTTATAATGGTGAATGTCGTTGCCTGTGAAACATTTTTATAATGATGGACACCGTTGTCCGTGAATCAATTTTATGATGGTTAATGTCTTTCAGAACTTATTTTTGATGAAGATTTCATATAGTGCTAATAATAATATAGAATTTCTCGTTGAAAAGATTATATTATATATATTATCTTTTCGATGAATTTCTCATTGTTGATTTTTGAATAATTATCAATTCGGTTTTACACATTTAAAAAACGGTAGTCACAAAAAAGAAATTTCTAAAAAAAAAATGAAGATTAATGGAAACCCATAAATGGCTAAGATCAAAAATTGATCAATGTAATGATTGAGGTTTATATCTTAATCCTCTTAACTATTATAACAATTGTTTCAGAATATATTTAATTTAAGAACTATTATTACCTAAATTGAACGAAGTTAAGTGCCGAAACAGCTTTATTTTGAGAACAAATGAATAAAATTTTCATAAAGTAACTATAGTGGTAAATATGATACTAAGATATTAATTTTTGCGATACGAATAGTTATTAGAAATTAATAAAAAATTCATAAGGTTAATTTTACTTATTTGTTATTTTATTATATATTTATAATAAAAATAATTTCTTTTAATTTATTACATTCAAATATTAATAAAATATTTTTCAAGGAAATTTTTATTATCTACTAACTTTTTGAAACACAATTATTATATGCATACATAAATCATTTACTAACAAAATAAATTAACTGGGTAAAATGTTCAGTAGAACATTTTACCTAGAAATAATATTAAAAAATATTTACCAAATTTAAAAATTACACCAGAATTCCAAATCGAAATAATCCTAGAAATAATATTGAAAAATATTTACCAAATTTAAAAATTACACCAGAATTCCAAATCGAAATTCCAGTTTTGATAATCAATCTCGGAATACATTTCGATAGAAACACTTCAAAAAAGATTATTAAAACCTATTTCCTATTACAAAAAATTGTACATCTTTGGTGCAAGAATTAATGATCATCATTCTCATCTCTTTGGAAATTTCTCGGAATACTTGCAGATTCGTAATCGATGAGGTGGGGGAAATAGTATGAAGCAAAGGGAAAATCCATCGATCTGTTTGTTGGCGAATGAAGTGAAAGTTACTATCTTTCTGGAGGTGAGAATTCCAAGAAGAAGAGGTGTTAAATCAAACCGGGATAAATGTTATTTTGCCGCTTTGCATTCAGAAAACTTTCGATATTTATTTATTCAAGTAATTGCTTTCTGGAAACAGATTTTAAAAGAAATAACCAAAACCTGTTCAGCAGAAAAGGGACTTCATTGCTATTCGATGTTGAATAAAATCATTTAATACATCTAGTTGTTAAATATAAACCTAGTTTAGTTAAGTCCAGTGGAAATAAAAAACAATTGTTTTAATGCCAGGATTTTTTATTTGGCAACATTTGCTATTAAAATTCAAATTATTAGCAGATTTAGCATTCCCAGGGTAAGGTTATAATCACTCATATACTGAAAGTTTTCACCCACATACCGACATTAACAATTTCAAGCAAGCACCACTTAATGATATTGTAACGTCTCGGTCTATTTTAGGCCTATAACGACTTCAAGAAGAGAGCCACTTTCGGGTTCATAGGAACACTTTAATTTTTATTTACAAGCACTATATATATATATATATATATAATAATAGTTCATTATATATATAAATATTGAACTAGGGATTATTATAATTTATTTAAAAAAAATGAAAATTACAGACTTAAATTTGATTCACAAATGCAGGATTAAATAATAAGTACAGTTGTCATCACGGTCAGAGAGATTTTCAAAGTTCTCGAGTCTACGTCGAATCAAAAAATAAGTGGTTTGCGGTCGACCTTAATTATCACTCGGCGTGGTATGCAAAACCACAAGGAAACAGGTGGAATCTCGGAAGCCTATTCAGTCACTTCAGAGAAAAAAAAAGAAAAACAACAGTTCTGGTCACCACGTCATAGAACTCTCTGCTTCATCGAAAACCTCCTTTTAAGACAATTCGTTAGCTGCCCTCACTTCTCATTGGAATAGACATTTCTCAGCTCGTGGTGTATCCCCAATCATAATGGTACAGTCCATATTAAATCTGTAATTATTTCGACTTGTAAAAGTCGCGGAGACATTCGCTAATTTCCCGAGTCTCATTATACAGAATACCGACCACCTGCCATCAGATTTGACTGGCAGGTTGTTCTTATTAGTACAAAACACTAATTGCATGTAATATAACTACCCACAATACCTCTTGACTGCCGTCAAATTTAAGTGAAGAGTTCTTATTATATATTTGTCAGATAGCATACATTCCTCACTCTTGGGAGTGAGATGCCAAACTCTTCCTGTGGGGAAAAAAAGGCAACAATATTCAGTATGTTCGCATTCAGAGCCCAATGGAGGAAATTATTAGCTTACAGATCACATCAATCCTTGACAAATATAAGTTCAGTTTTGTACATTATTCAGTTTTGTACTTCTCGGATTTTGAAAATAGTTCTGTTAGTTTCAAGGTCCAATGAATTTTTCAGAAATAAAAAAATAGTTTCAATGAATGAATAATCACTACAGCCAAACCATGAAAGATTATGGAAAAACTTTATCCAAAAGATAGAGCTAATCATTGCTTTCAGATAAAAATTTTAAAAATGAATAACTAAACCACACATGGCCAATAGGAGGATTGTATTGCTTTTTGTACATTAAGAAAAAGTATAGATTCAAGAATAAATAATCATCGCACTCATCTCTTTTGAGTTTTTCTAGAAATCCAGCAGATCCAAATCGATGCGAAGGTGAATGATATGGAGTAAAAGAAAACCTATCGATCTGCGTGTGGTAGCAATGGCGAATGAAAATTGCTATCTCTCTTAATGTGAGGCATCCAAGAAAAAGAACGGTTAAACCAGAGCAGGAGAATTGTTGTTATTTTACCTCTGGTGCTCAAATATTTTTCGATATTTCAGCAATTGCTTTCAAGTAAAATATTCTAAAACAAATAAACAAACATTGTACCAGGAAAAAACGCGGGGATTTTTTGAATTGCTATATGACGTTAAATAAAAACATAGTTCTCCAATCCTTTCTGAGTATGAATTTAAGGAAAATATTTGGATTTAGGTATGTGAAATAGGGCTGCTTAGAAAGTTTATTTTTACTAAAATATTTACAGAATGTCCATGCTGATAGCCTTTTACTGAAAGTTGCTTGATGCAATGTATTTTACTTTTTTATTTTCTAAAATATTGACGCATATAAATCGTATTTATTAAATACCAAAAATACATACTAAATACTAAATAAGAAAAACAAAATAAACATACATAAATACTAAAACAAACAAAATACATATTTTTATATTTAAAATTTGATTTCTTCCTGAATTTTGAAAATTATATCAACATGAATTAATTTCGTGTCAAACAATTATGTTATTAATATGTTACTCGATTATGTTATTATTATTGTATTAATAATATGAACGTTTAGCTAATATTTCCCATTCGATCGTTATTTATTATTCAATATAAAGACTTTCAGCACATAATGCATTCTAATGGCAAACTAAGCAGACCAATAATTTTCAAAAATAATTTTTTACGCCTATCTCTTCATAAGATAATGTTCAATTGCCCTTTCAATTCTTTATTATTATTAAATGCCTTAATAGTTTTAGTTTTATTTGGCAACAGAAACATATGAATAGTATGTTCTTTCCTAATTTAAGTTATAAAGTATTCAAATTATTAGTACACAAATATTTCAGTATATTATTGTACAAAAAAAAACCTATTATTAGATGTAATTAACTAATGCTAAATGTAAGGATAAAAACAAATATTTTATTTATTACTTCAAAACTGTTTTAATATTTAAAAATCATAAATGAATGCTGTCGTAGAAGAACATCTTTTCCATTAATTTGTAATAAGACATTTTCGTATAAGTTACTTTACAATATTTGATTTTGATTTATAATTTGAGAGTAGGAAATTTAAAGAAATTTTTCCTGTATAAATGAGTTATTATATAAAACATCATAACATCACGTTTTTCTTTATATATAAAATAAATGGGTAGTGGAATATAGCCTATTTTTAATAGAAATCCATGCAAAAATCTCTCTTCTGTCAAGAAAGGAGGAAGATGTAAATCCTTTAATGGATTTAATGGCTGGGATTTTAAAATGACTAACTTTTTTTTTTTTTTTATCAAATAATGGTAACTTTGGTAAATACTGAAATATAATCATTTGTGTAGTATAAGTGTTGGAGAAGGTTCAAAATATGTAATATATCATTTTAAAAAAAGACACGTATTCGAAAACAATAGAATTTTAAACCAAATCTTTGAATTCCAAAGAAACACTGGCCAGTTGCTTTTATGTTATTTGAAACAAAACACTCTTTTTTTAACTTTTGTTGAATTTGTGATTCCTATTAATATGATTTATGTGTGGCCGCATAACTTCGTACTATTTTGAGGTTTTTTTTTATTAGAATACTGTTTTTTTGTTAATCTTTCTAATTTTTCTATATTAGCTCGATATGCTACTTTTATTACTTTTATTTTATTTTTATTATTATTTTAATCCATCTGTCTTCAGCTTATTATTATGTAGTGTATACAAAATTTTGTGAATATTACTTTTTTAAGCCTCATTTTCTCATTTATCGCACTTGGAGTTTATATGTGATTAAATAAAAACATATAGAAATAATTATTAATAATTATGAAATTCATAATTAAAGCAAATGTTCAGCAAAAATTTCCTTTTGTATTATCTTTTGTTACTAATATATTTTTACGTTTTTATTTAAATGGATTTAACTTTGATCTTCTGTAACATCGAATTCTCTTTTTTAACAACTGATAAGTAATTGGAAGTAATATATTGTAATAATGATTTATAATAATACACATCTAATCTTATTTACTGTTGTGCAAGTTTAAAACTAAAATAGTGGGCACATACATAATAACTATTAATAAATAGCTCCAAAAATTTAAAAAAATATTTAAAAAAAATTTTAATTAAAATATTTTAAATTCATTTTTTAAAATGAAACTCAATATCGGAAGATGCAAAGTAAAAAAACAAAAAAAAAAAATTACAATTTGCAAAATTATTATTATAATCATTCGTAGATATACAAAAGAAAATTGGAAATTGCATAAAATTAAGATGCATAGAAAAATTGATTTTTCTAAATTTAAACTGAGTTAAAAACTATATTAAGAAATATTCAAATTTGAGTTAAAGATAAATATATTCTCTAATGCAGTCAAAGTATAAATGGAATAGATTTTAAATAATATTAATTTTTTTGTTTGCGTAAGCATGATTTATATCAAAGCGTAATTTATTAAAAGAAACTATTTGTAAAAGATTCTTTGTTTTGTAATGATGATTATAAAAATTTTTAAAAATCAAAAATATTAGATTACATAAATATATTAGATTGAAAAGGAGAGATGAAAAGCTTCTTTTCTAAATTTCCATTCTTTGAACAATAAATAGAAAAAAATTCAAAATAATTTAACTTTAATGGCTTTTGATATTATTTCTTATCTAAAAATGGGGCTTTGTTAAAATTTTATGAATAGAAAATAAATGAAAGGATGTTATTGTATCAATAAATTATAAAGATTTTTTTTTCTTTATACGTTTTTTTCTCTAATCGTTGAAATATAGCATTTCACAATTTGAACTAATTTGTTTTAAAAAAATTTAAAAACGCAGTATTGAGACACTTTTTTTTTTAGTATTACAGATAATTTCTATATTCAGTTCTTCAACAACAACTAAGAAAAATTCAACGTTGCTAATATTTAATTAAAACTACATGATTTTAGCTGTAAGCATTTTTTATTTATGACAATTTATGGAAATCAACTTATTATTATTTTAAATACCATTTAAAATAGCTAATTCCCAGTTTTTTTTTTTTTTTTATCTTATGCATTTATTTAATTCAAAATAAATCAGTTAATAATATGAAGTATTTTATTCTTAATTTTACTTTTAAATCAATTTTTTTCATGCCAGATAAACATTGAAATAAGCATTAAGCTATTACAAATTTAAGTCTACGTTAATCCTACTGTTTAATGGGTAGGCTATTAAACTAATAGGCTTCAAACAACTCTTCAATTGAGTTCAAGGGTTATCGCATGTATTTTCTGTCTTTTGTTTAGCCAATTACGTTCAAGACGTATCGTTTCTTTTATTTCTCTACCTCCCTGCCTTGGATTATTCAGTACCTCCCTCACGTTTTATGTGCTAACAATTTTGAGAGATACTCATTTAGTGTTATACACATTAAGCAAAAATATATGTTTAAAAAATACTTCATACTATATATTCATTTAAACATTTCTAAAGACAGAAAAACACATGGTTTTTGTATCACTTACTAAATCAAGTAACTTTCATTGAATTTATTTTAATACAAAATTTTTGCAATTGCAGTTTTTTTTTCCTTATAGAAGAAACGTGAGGAACTGCTTAAGTTTAATTGAAAACCGTAAAAAAGGCGTTAAAGGACTGCAGTAAACCCAGGTTTACATTATTAATGCATTGTACGGTAAATTAACGTTGTAAAAACTAACTTTGAAAGGAAAAACATTATTAGCTATAGTTGAAATCGTGTATAATTTCAACAAATCTAAGACCTTTCCAAGCAAGACTAATTCTTTTAAAAACACATTTTAATTACTAAAATGAAACATATTATTTTCAATGTAGATTCGATCACTAATATTTATTTACCGCAACTATGTAAAAAAAAATAAAAAAAATCAGTTCCATTTCGAAGATAACGAAACTGTTTAGTATTGTATCCGTGGGAAATGAACGTAAATGTTTAGTCTTGTTCCGCGTACTTGTGATTAATTGAATACTTGTCTTCAACGAGTGAACTTTGCATCATTTCTTCCAGCATTTTGTTATTGCAAACTTATTAAGCAAAATGTTTCAGGGTATAAATTCTTTTTTATTAGTTAGATCGAAAAAAGGTCACTGTTGTAGGATTGTAAGATGAAGGAATATTTCGTTGAAAATATAAGTAAAAATAAAATTGTTGTGATACTGATTTTTGATTTTTACTGATTTTTTAACTGAGTGGATTCCACATTAATGTTTGTTTAATGAGCAGTAAAAAAAAATTGTTATCATCAGAACTATTGAATCACCAAATTAAAATGTTGGCATGAAGATGTCTACATAGAGGCTTAAATATCGATGTGTTTAAAAGGATTTTTTATTATTCCTTAATAAATATACACATGGTACAACTAATTTAAAAAACTAGTGATTTTGATTAGGACAATAAGTGACGTTTATGATAAGGGACGCAGAGTTTTTAAAGTCTTTTATAATGTGTCTCATTCTTTTTCTTCATTTGGGTCGATCATTGAAAAAGTCAGAGAGTTAGTATGCCTTTTTTAAACAATTAATCTTAAATTCTTGCATAGGCTTTATTTTCTTCTCCACTAATCACTGATTGCACTGTCCACTGGTGTTACAAGATCATCCAATTCTCTATTCGTTATTTCTCGATCGTCATTATTGATTAATACAATGACATCTCCTTCTTGCATATCTGAAATTCTTTTTATTCTCTTTTAGTCGAGTGCTTTTGAAATTTATGATTTCTTTTGCTACATTTTTAATCGATAAGAAATCCTTTAAAAATATTTATAAACTTCTATGCAAGATTATGGAAAACTTACAGTTTACTGAGTATTAATGATTTATATCGTTGTACAAAATTAGATGGAAACAATTAAGATAAGAATATATGTTAAATCGCGTTCTATAGATCCTCGTTTAACAAGGATTTACTGTATTGACAAATATGAAAAAAAAATGTGATATATTGTGCCCATTAGGAAGTGGAAATTATTCCAACTAAGAGACAGTTAAATAGCTATTTAACTCTTACATCAAAGCTATTAACTTGGGAATTATTTTAATATTTCTGCAGACTTTTAGAATCATTCATGTGTTTAATATTTGTGTATTGTTTTAGTTGGCTTTGAATAATTTAAACAAAAAAATCTTAATATACCTATACATATTGTAATATAAAAATATATTAATATACATATCATATAAAAGTTACTGAACTTACCTCAACGAAGAACTAATACTTGTTATCATTTTTTTTCCTTTCATTTGAATAACTGAAATAAAACGAATGATATTTAATTATATTTATAATATAGAACATATTTTATAAGCAATCAATTGTTATAAGTGATATAATAATTATAAAGAAATAATAATCAATATTATGATAATTAATTAACACGTAAAACTGATTTCTACTTTGATTATTGAGGAAAAATATAATTAAAATAAATTTTTTTGAATTGAAAAAAAGTTAAATTTTAGTTACATTTGAAGTTTTTATTTATAAAATTATCGATATGAGTTTTTGTTTGCTTGTAACAAAAAACGTTTAAATAAAATTTGTTTTTAAAAACGTTTCTTCTCAAATATCATGCGTAGAATACGCTAGTTGATATGATTTAATATTTTCTTATAATACTTAAATTTATATAGAATAACACCATTGTCTATCAAACATATTCGAAAATGTATTATAGGAAGAATAAAAAAATACTCAATATTATATTTATTTTCATCAATGTTAAATAAAAAGTTATTATGAAAATGTGAAAGCTTAGTTTACTCTAAATATATTTATTATTTCAACTTTTATATATGTTTAGCCATTGATCTATTTTAATTATGAAAATTGCTTGGACATTTCCAAGAAATAGAACAAAACAGTCCGGATTTTTATGTATGTTCTTAAATTATAATATACGTATTCAGCACTGGGCTAAACACAAATATTATTCTAGTACCAGAAGAGAAATATACAAATATATGATACATAATCAAAAGACAGCCATTCCAATCATAAGATATCCATTTAGAGTATAAAAATAAATTAAAGTTCACGTACAATTTCATATATGTAAAATATTCTAGTTAATTTGTATTTCTACTCATATATAATTCTTTTTAAAGTTTTATTTTTAAAGGTAAAAGTTTCCGCTTTGGTTTTAATATAAAATTATATTCAAAAACCTATTTTATTTATAATTTAAATGTGTACTTTTTTAAAATTAAGTTTAATTCAAACTCTTGTTAGAATATTAAGTTTTTTTCTCTTAATGGAAAAACGCACGTCATGACAAAAATTAATAAAAGTTTCTTGTAAGTATATTATACATTTTCAATTTTGAAATAGCTCATGTATTCAATAAACCTTATAATATAAAAACAATTCGATTTTCTAAATAACAGAATTTAATTTAAAGAAAGTGCATCAAATGAAATATTTCTATGAAATGCATTTTTTTTCTAGTTTCTAATGGATTCAAAATTATTTATCCTTTCTCTCTCTTAAATTTTTATTATAATATATTCTAAAAATTAAAATAATTCCTGTTTACCACAAATGGATGAAAGTTCTTTTATGATTATTAATATTAAGTTAATATTATTTTATTATTATCATAATCATATTTGAATTAATATAATTGGTAATTTATATAATTTATATTCTTGAGTTGTTTAATCGGACCAGGACTATATTTTTATAACTAATTAAAAATCAATAATCTTAAAAATATTTCTTTTCTAATGCGCAGACTACAATCCACCTCATCATATATCACTTTTTACGTTAAAATCTGTCTTCTAATTTTTCGAAAGATTAATGTTTTGATTAAAGATTAAAACACTGAACATAATCCGGCATTAATTTATTATAAAGTAAATATTTGTTTATTAGAAAAATCTTTTATTCAATATTTTACCAAACTAAGATTATAACTTTTATAATCAACATGCTAGCCTGGATGCATGGTTTAATACGTAAAAAGTAATATAATTATTATATTAAGATAATGCAATAGGATAAAATATAATTATTATAATAATATTTATGAATTCCATTATTTTATTTTTATTAATTAATCTTATTTATCTGCGTCTTACCTTAAACATTATTTTCATTACCCTTACTAAACAAGGATAATAATCATAGACATTTTTATTTATTATGCATTTTATGCAAATGTAAAAATATATTTCATTTTACATTATTTTATTTTATGATTTTTTTTTTTAACGAAGCAGCAAGTTAATGCATTGAAATGTACAAGTTTATTTTTAACAACATATTTGTTAAAAAACAATTTTAAATTCTGAATAACTACAAAAGCAAAATCCTGTTTGACTAATTCTCTGATAAAAATTGAAGCAGATATTAAAAAGCACTTTAAACCATTACAATATAACACATTATGAATTCTTTACTTACTTTTATTATTTTATGTTATGTATTTTTAGAATGCATATATAAGCAGAGAAATATTTCAAACGCAAATTCACTTTCAAAGAATATTTCGATATTAACCAACTTTCAGTAACTATAAATAAGTGAAATGTTTTTAAAAAAATCCTTGTTAACTTTCCCCATAATTTACAACATTTATAATTTCTCCACATCATACGAGTTTCTCGTTTCCAAAAAATGTAAATCACCAATATTTACAACGATATTCCATTTTCTCACGTGCTAATTAACAGAACAGCACAGAGAGCAATAAATCTTCGCAACAGAATACTACACAACAAGGTTTTATAATTGTCAGTAATTCTAGATCGAATAACAAGCTTAATTGCTATGTTTTACAAACGATCCCATAATACGCCTTTTGTCTTAATTTCTATAATTTCAGTGTCTATATGGAAAGATATTCTGTCTAACCCATGTTATCAGAATCCATCATTAGATGTGCCTTTGCCTTGGATTCAATTATATAATGAGTAGAAATAATGTGGTTCATAATATCCTTAATAAAGCTATCTTCAGGATATTATAATTATTTTCCTTTGGGTTTATTAATTTCTTTCAGGTTTTATAGAATTTCCTGGACGACAACACGTTCTAACACCCTGTCATTGAATATTTATTTAAAATTTATGCTTTTTTTAATTGGCAATGCAGTTTTTCTTTCAAATATTACATTTTTTATGGTTGATAAATAATTTTCAATGCCATTTGCTGCAGTTTATGCGCATTTCGGATTTTTGAACAATGTTTTCCTTTTTTTTTTCTTTTTGATAGTGGTCTAAATGTGAGGTATTTCATATTTTATGTATTGGGAATGCTATGATGGTTTTGTTGCATAATTTGCATGTAGCGAATACCAATAATAACTCTTCTCATACAATATGATCGTGCTTCTAATACATACATTGTCCAGTTTTTTGAAATTTTTTTTATTATTATGTTCTGTTCTTTATATTCAAAAAGAGTATTGATATTATGCAACAGGGACCGGCTACGCTAGTGTTGCGTAGCACAATCAGACATATCCGTTGTAAAGTTTGAAATTTTTTTTACCTTTATTTATTTAGAATATATTGTAATACAAAAGTAATTTGTTTTTTACAGCAATTCAAAAATTGAAATGTCAATTGAAATTCATATGCCAATCGAAAAAAAGGAATTAACTTGTGAACATTTTCGTGCGGTGATTTACTACGATTTTCACTGTGGATTAATTCGACAGTAGCGCATCGATCTACTCATTTCAACTTTTGGCAATAAAGCACACATAAAATCTTCGTATATCACTAGTTAAGTGAATTTAAACATTAACTTTGTTCGCTCATGGATGAATTTAAAAAAGAGCTTCCAAAATTAGTTGTTATGCCAGAAAACATCAATGCTGTACGAAAACTGCTAATGCCGGATCGCAATGCGACATAGTTTAAGATTGAGGCGCTTTGAGGAATAAGTATGACGAGCATACAAAATTTTACATGAAAAGGATTTATTTACTTTTATTCCGCATAATATGATAATGGCTTAAAAAACACGCTCATGTCGATTATTGCATGGGACCAATAGTGTTCACTCCAGTTCTGATGTTTTCTGCACCCATTTAAGCGATCCCTCTTTCGTTGTAAAAGCATATACCCTTGGCTTTCTGGCATAAAGGACTTTCATTAAGCCATATGTATATCCTGCACAGTATAAGTTTTAGTAGCAGCTGTAAAGCTCTAAACTTAATTGGTGGGCAGTAGACTTCCTATTACTACGGCCAGTTACTGCCAGATATCGATCTTCAGAAGCAATTGTCATTTGTTTATGACCTTGTCCTTACAACAGTTCCATAGTTTCCACAACGTACAGACTGTCTGTCTTGAAATATTCAGACATCTGGTTGCTTCTGTGATTGGCTGCCTTGCTTCTAAGCGGCCTATGAATCTCCTCTTCAGGGATACTCCCAAATGATACTTCAAAGCCATAACAAACAGATTTGAGTCCTTACACACAAATCTGAAATTCCACTCAGATACTCACTTTGAGCAAAGCGCTTGAATCAACATAAGATGACTTAAGCCGACTCCTCATATCAGAAACAGTTTGATTACTTTTGATTGGATAATGCTAAGTAGGCGATTTTCACACATTTCCTGTAATCATAGATCACATTGATTGGATGTTTCATTTAATATCCTTACTTTTGTGTATGTAAAGATAAATTTGGATATAAGTGCACAATATATATATATTCAAATAAACATATGTGAAATACTTATATAAAATAATTTTTTGCCCTTACTACTCGTGAGCAAGTTAGAGTGAGTATTTGCAGACAAAGTGTATATTGTTATGCCATAATCTTTTATTTATATTTTAATGTAATTAGTTAGAAGTAAATTTGAATAATTTCCAATGGAGAAAACAAAATATTTCAGTAATTTTTAATCATAATAAATCTTCACTTTTGTTTTAAGAATTTGGTCAAAATTACTTACATGCAATTGATTATTTTTAATGAATTACATTTAAATAAACTCATATTCACTGTATTTTTATTACATTAATATGCGTGCGTTATCAATAATTAGAAATTTATCGTTTTTTTGTTTTCATTAATGCAAAAATTAGTACTTCCAATATTATCTCATTTACCAAGTTTTCCATATAATGAATATAAAAGATACAATACATATAATATACAGGTACAATACATACAATATACAGGTACAATACATAAAAGGTACAATACATACAATATACAGGTACAATACATAAAAAGATACAATACATATCTTATTTTTACAAGGTTGTCTACACACGTTAATAGGTTAATAGGTACAATACATACAATATACAGGTACAATACATAAAAGGTACAATACATATCTTATTTTTACGAGGTTGTCTACACACGTTAATTTCGTATATTTCAAATAAATGCCATTACTAATATCATTTGTAATACATCCAATTGCTAATTTCTATATAAAATAAAAATTATAATATTTCAATTAAAATCTGATTAAATTATATTCATTTTTGTTTCTTATGAAGCCAGATTTTGTTAACTTTTGAATAATGCATTCTTTAGAATTGACAATAGTTTTAAAAAATCTATTACCTGAATCTTTTCTTTGGTAATCAGAAAAATGTATTGAATATCTAGTTCTAAGTGCAATTTATTCAAATTGAAATATCTACATTTATTTTTAGAATTATAAATAATTCTATCTAATTATAAATATATCTTTGAAAATAATCAATAAATGCAATTAAAACGCTATTTTTAATAGAATAGTAAATTTGTTTGACTAATTATTTAAAAAAATTAATGAAACAAAAGTTAAAATGAAGCATATGAATATAATTCAAACTTATTCTTCAAAAACTATTTTTTTGATTAGCAATACATGAAATGAAAGATCTTTGTTAAAATTTGTGGGAAATATTTGACGAATTATTTAATTAGGAAAACTTCAAATTATTCAGATTAATATTCCAAACAAGATTATGATAATTCTAATTGTAATAATTTAATAAAAAAAAAACTTCGAAATTCATATGAAGTAAATTTGACTTAACAAATAAAATTTTGTTTCACCTATTTCAAACTGAAATGTTAATAAATATTTATTTCTCTGGTAACTATATTTATAAAAGGAAGCATTTTAACGATATGTTATGAATAGCTGCATCCATTTCTGGTATGGAAAAACATGCCAGTTGTAATAACCATCTGTTTAAGACGTATTGCAAAGATTGATACATTTTTTTTCTTTTCGGCGTATTTGTCTTCATTTCCCTTGACCTATTTATAGGCAGTCGGTTTTCCTTTCTATAAATAAACTCTTTACAAGACAACCGAATTCTTCTTAATAAACCTACGACATGAATTTCTTTGTTAGGATAAGATTTAAATAGACGAGTTTAAGAACACAAACTTTCATAAGATAGTATAAAAAAATCAGAATTACATACGTTGAACATTCCATATTAAACATGATATGCAAATATTAGAAAATAAATTAACAATATTTTAAATAAATTTTTTTCAAATGAAACAGCGGCATTTTTTCAATTCCTTCTATTAGCTCAAACTCGCCCTACATATATCCTGTTCAAATTTTCAATCGGTAATAAAATAGGGTTTATTCATCCACTCAAGTTCAAATAAATTTTTTTGAACTTGTAGTGGATGACACTTAATGTTAATACAGTTTTTCAAATATTAGTTCAGTAATTAAATGTTATTTAATTTTAGTTTTTTTAGATTTAAGTTGATATATCTACCAATAGATGGCGCCAGATAAACTTAAAAAAATGAATGAAAATTATTTATAAAGGACTTCCTGCAATAAAGTGAAAAAAAGTAAGAATTGACTTAATTTTTTTTATATTACTTGTTTATTATAATATGTAACTAGAGATATTTGATATACTTATTTTAAGAAATTTTATAAATAACTAAAATTTGTGTTGAGAAAAGAAATATAAATATTTAAACATATTTAATTATAAACTTAATAATTCAGATAATCCTTTACGCTCAGAGTTATTCTTCATTGTGTTTATTCAATTAATTCATTCTTCAATGTTTTGAGGTTTATTTTATAATTTGGTTTATTTATCATACTTTAACAAGGAAGAATTTATTTTCAAACACTTTTTAACTTACTCATTTTTATATTACAAATCTAATAATTAAGCACATATTGTGCAAGCAAGATGTACTTAAAACATACAAAATTAAATAGAAGCCAAAATACAAAAACCATAAAAGAAATGATAAAAATTTATACTTCTAAAGTATTGGTATAAGAAATTTATCACCTTTAACTCCCCTTGTTACTGAAATTGTTGAGCAATGTAACAACGTACAACAGTACATTAGTTTGCTTCCCATACTCACCGTACTTTGAAAAACGAGTACCTGTGTATAGCAAAGTACCTCAAATAGATAGTTGCTTAATATGAAAACTATCCCGAGCATCCGTGCAAACGTAGGGTAGTTATCCTGGCATCCGTGCAAACGTAGGGTAGCTTTCCCCAGCATCCGTGCAAACGTAGGGTAATCTCTAACAGACGTGCAAATGTAGGGAAGCTGTCTCTAGCAGAAGTGCAAATGTAGGGAAATTATGTCTAGCAGACGGGCAAATGTAGGAAAATTATCTCTGAAATGACCATTTCTCCCTCTCTATCTAAGAGTAAAAAATTGTCTAAACGAAGTGGTATTATAGTGGTCATTATAAAAGGCCAATGAAGTTAAGCCTGTGCATGAGACAGTATGAGGAAGGGCGGAACAAATATATTTATAATCAAAATATTTATAGTGGGACAACAAAAAATTGAAAAGAAAAGATGTCTTTTAAAATTTTAAGAAAAATAACAGCCTTAGAAGATTTTGTGTCCAAGCGTTGCTTTGAACTTTTTTTTTTTTATAACATGTGAGGAATAGAAATCAATTTGAAATTCTAAGCACGTCAAAAGGAATTCCGCTTCATTTGAGATAGTTTGAGAGATTTTCCACGAACGAAATATTTTCTAAGAACTAAAGTAGAAAGAGAACGAAAGGCATCTCAACATAGTACATTATTTTTAAAAATATGTATGGTATTAAATATTCATTAAAATATGCATGGTATAAAATCACTTCGACTTTGAAGAAGAAATTATTTTCTAAAATGTAGGACAGTCAATATTTCTTTATACAACTTTTATAAGAAATCAAAAAACAAAAAATTTATTCTAAGCACTGTAAAGAATATAGTATTATAAATTATATTGTATATGAACATAAACTGTCTGCTAAATATATCCAATTTATTTTATATCAATTCTATACACAAAGCTCTTAATATTTTAAAAAGATTATAGTGTTTTCAGTTTATTCCTGTAATTTTCTTCTTTATACATCAAATACAATCATATTAAAATTCATATTACTAAAACTACATTACCTTGAAATTTATAAGAACACGGGAAAACAAGGCACAAAATAAAGAAATAAAAAGCTTTTATGAAAACCTTATTAAAATGCTGTTATGAAGCTAAATTTTAACTTGTTAACAGGATCAAATTTGAAGAAAATTATAAACCGAACATCTTTAAATATTTAGAAACTGTTTTAATAGAATTCATAAATCACCTATCAATTTAATATTATTATTAGAGTTTTTTTTTGCTCTGAAATAGATTTAGACATGTCTTTTATTTAAAGAAAATCAGTTTAATATAAAAAATATAAATAAAATTTTGGGATTGGAGCATCTACTCTTTGGATTTCAGAAAAATATAAATATTTTTTTTTTTACGAATTTTTATTGTAATCATTTATAAATCTAAGTATCTGAAAAAAGTGGAAATATATTTAATTTTCTGGGTAATTTGAACAAGATATATATATAGGTGAATTAATAGTAAATTGAAAAAACGTTTCATTTTAACATCAAAACATTAATTTTGTATAACATGGTATGTATTTTTAATAAATGATTTTAAATAATAAACATTTGCTTCCAAAGTAAGAAGAAAATTTCTTTTCAATTAAAAACAAAGGAAACATTTTCCGTTCTTTAACTCTACCGGGTTAATTAGCACGTGATATATTTAAGTGATATATTATATATAAGTGATATATTTTGTTTCTTTCTTACTTTGGAAGCAAATGTTTATTATTTAAAAATCATTTATTAAAAATACATACCATGTTATACAAAATTAATGTTTTGATGTTAAAAATGAAACGTTTTTTCAATTCCTACTATTAATTCACACTCTGTCTCTATATATATCTTGTTCAAATTTTCAATCGTTAATAAAATACTTTTATTTCTCCATTCAAGTTCAAATACATTTTTGAACTTGCAATGGATGACACTGAATGTTAATACAGTTTTTTTCAAATATTAATTCATTAATTAAATTTAATTAAATAATTTCAGTTTATTTAGATTTTAGTTGCATGTATCTACCAATAGATGGTGCCAGAGGCAAGAGGAAAATTTCAACTTTATTTATAAAGAACTTTCTGCAATATAATGAAAAAAAGTCATTGATTAAAAAAATGTTTTTTATGTTTTAAGTTACCCTAAGATAAGGTTACTTCTTTAGTTTTGGAGCTAGTGTTGTCTATTGAATATTTCAACTATCCTCTGCGGAATTTTTTTAATGTTATGCAAATGAACGTTTACCTATATCAATCATGAATTGTCCTCAAAAATATAGTTATTAAAAAAAAAAAATTTTTTTTAGTGTGATGGCAAATAAGATTCCCAAAAAATCATACTGCTAAATTGTACTGACGTATCGAATACTAATTAAAAATCCTTCAAAAATAAAAACTTTTAAATTAATTGATAATTAAATTAGTTTAAATTTCAATTAACTTTAAATTTAATAATTATTTTTCGAAAATAGCAAAGCATTAACAAACAGAAATTATAAACATATTGCTAAAATTTGAAAATTACTTTCTTAAACTTGTCCTTTTTTTTTCATTTATTACTCTCCATTATTCACATTCTATCTCTTTTTTAAAAATTTAAAAGCCATCATGTACTAGACATTAAACACAATATTAAAATAATCTGAACTTTTCAAAATTCAGTACATTGCCAAAAGGCATTCTTCCTAGAAGTAAAAAGTTAAATAACATTTACAAAAGTTTATATTTTGAAAAACCATAACCATAAACAGAATCATTATAACTATAAACATTGTAGGAAAGAATCTACTTCAACTAAGACGAGCTGGATAATAAATGTTTTAGGGAAATGAGATCCAAATCATTGTATGAACTAAATTTCAAAATCTGAGAATGTTTTTTTCAAATTCCATTAAAACTTGTGCTTTAATGTAAAAAAATATTAAAATTGTGTTTTGAAATGGGTTTTGTTAACTCGACCATAAAAAGTGTTTTTTAATAACTCAAGCAAAAAATTATAATATTTGTTTCATAGCAGTTTGAGGATTCTTAATATCATTGTATAAAGGTTTCAGGCCTTTTTTGTGATAAATTTTTGTTTTCTAATAATTTTTATAAATATTTTGAATGAGATGTAGTATAAAAGTATATGGCCTATTATGCATTTAAAAATGAAACGCACTTTGGCAAATCAAATATTTTTTGACTGCACATAGCTAAAAATAATGAGAGATGGGCAGAAAGAAAAGACATAAAAGTTTCTTGATATCATTAATATGCTAAATGTTTTTTAAAAATATCAATAAGAATTTTTTTAGTTAAAATTAAAACTAAAACCAGTCTTAGAGTTAAAAAAAATATTTTAATTTAAATAATATAAAATCTCTTCAAAACAATAAATATAACTTTTTTTATATTAATAATCATTTTTAAATCATTTAAATAATTAAAATTTAAAATATTTTAAAGTTAATGTGGTTACAGAAAGGTAAGAAATTTATTTTTTTTTTCTAAATAACTATAATTTTATAAATAAAAATTTATCCACATTTATAATTAAAATAAATGTATCTTAAAATAAATATTTAAATACATTGATTTTAATAAAAATATTTTATATAACTTACGATATGACCATCATTGCTTGGTTACAAAAATAAAATATTTAGTTTTGATTAATTTTATTTAGAAAAAAAATATTAAGGAACTGTGCCGTTCAGAGTGTATCTTAATTGCAAAACATCTGATAAAGAAGTCATCATTTCAATATCATTTGAAATTTAAAAAAAAATATTATGAAAATAATAGAACATTTAAAAACAAAAAAAAATGATGTAAAAACAAATAAAAATTAATATAGGCAAGCGAGCGTATCATATGACATCAGCGTTTAGCTCCACCATTTTGCATTTATAGCATTAGAGGAAATTGCAATTTAACAATTAAAATAATAAGGTTTTCATTTATTAAAGAACAAGTAATAAAAATAAATTCATGATTTTTGATTGTACATTATATTAAAAATAATATACTTAGAGAAAAAAAACTTAACTGAGAATTACAGATGCACAAATATCTTCCTTTACATATATTTTGGTTTGGTTTGTCTCTCTATGGTCCTTTTGTGCACATTTCAGGCTAATTAGATCAGGACCTACAGTTTAACGTGGATTCTGAACCACTCACAAACATCCATGCCCACCTCCAGGATTCTAACCTGAAGCCTGTGACAAAGGTCAAATTAGCCAATAGTGCATAAACTGAAACAAATGTAACATGTGCTCATCAAGCTAATTACGATGGAAATCCGATTCAACTTCATTCAATCGTATAATTACTAAGTACATCTGATATTTTAGACATCACAAAATATGGATTTGTTTACATTGAAATTTGACATTATTTTCTATACCATTTTTGGAAAAAAATTATTATTTTAAATACTTTAAAAGGAGATTTCGAAATTTTAAATCGAAAAGGAATGAATTACTCTCTGTACTGGTTTAAACAATTATTATTTTTAAATTATTATTACAATTAATTAATTAAATATTAAAATTAAATTTTTGTTTTATAAGCTCGCTTATTTTTACTGTGAATCGAAAGTAGATTGTCAAAAATCATAAAAGGGATTGTTTTCTGTTGCCTTTTTATAACATATTGTAAAAAAATTCTTTAGTAAACTTACATTTCTACTTTTTTTTTCTATAAACTTATAATAAATTCAAAAAGTTTTTTGATGTTTCTTTAATGCTTTCAGTTCAACTAAAAAAAATAATAGAAATTAAAATTATTAAAAATTAAATTTTTTAATTTGAAAATATTTTTATTTTCAGTAATATTGGTATCTATATGAGCAAAATTTTATCTGAATATAAAAATCAATTCAATTTTGATTAACTCTTAGTTCTTAAATGTTTATTTTATTTATTGAAAGTCAGTATTTTTATATTAATCGCTGAATTTACTTATATCTTATTACAGCTGTCTTTTATAGTTCCAGGAACTGTAAAGCAACCACCTCAGAAAAAGTTGGTATTACATCTTTCAACTCTAAGAAACCTTTTTCATTTGCTCATTTTTTTTGTTCTATTCGTTCATAAATACTTTATATCAAAATTTTCAGTCGATGATTTTCATTTAATTCAGTTCATAAAATACTTTTTATTCATCCACTCGAGTTCAAATACACGATCTTTTTTTTTTTTAACTTTTAGTCGAGGACACTGGATGCCAATACAATTTTTTCAAATATTAATTCAGTAATTAAATTTAATTAATTAATTTTAGTTTTTTTTCACATTTAAGTTGCGTATATCGACCAATAGATGGCGCCAGATGTAAGAGGAAAATTTCAACTTCATTTGTAAAGGACTTTTCTGCAATATAGTGAAAAAAAAAATTAGGGAATTGACTTTAACAAGTAGCATAAAAATAAAAAAAAAATTTTTTTTTTTTTAAGGATTATTTTCTTAAAATATGCCAAGTATATCAAAGCGTAAGCGAGTCAAACATTTTAAGATAAACAAATAACTAAATTTTTTAATTACTAAACAATAATAAAACAAAATTATTAATACTAATTATTAAATTATTCAACTAACGAAAGCTTTTTTCTGTATCTAGTATTAACAGTTTTCATTTAAAAACAAACCCTTTTTGGCTAATTGAGATAATAGACTCATACTTTTGCAAGCATTTTTAAATATTCTTTTCATTAATTTAAAATTTGTATTTTTGTACAAATCGTCCATGTGCTATTTCATATTTAAGGTTTTATTGCATTCTTTGAGAATCGACGACGACGACGACTTGCCAGATTAATGGAGAACCATTGACGTTTGCTTAAAATTGTAACTATTTAATATTTAATCAAAAAACAAAAGCAATTAGTTGCCTGGCGTGATTGCTTCGATTATAGTTTTTTTGTTTTATTTTTCTTTAGAAACTTTCTTGAAATTAAAAATATTAAACTCTTTGAAGTTTATGTGATTGTATTTCTTTTGTTTGTTTCAAATGATCTATCATTTGGTTTTATTTATATTTTGTTTTCCAAATACTTTTTATTTATAAATACTTATTCAGAAGGATATTTTCTTTACTATTTGATAAACAATAACTTATGCCTTTCACCGATATTTTTTTTTTTTTCTAAATAAATTTACGAAAAAAAATAAAAATATTTTATTTTATGTAGATGGATTATACCAATACAGATCATATCTGCTAATAAAATATATTTTTCGATACTGATAATTATATCAGTTCAGGAACATAGACCTATCATTTGTGAACACGATATAAGCCTACTTCTCAGATCAGTATTGCAGACCTTCGTGTAATAACAAGTTAAAATAGATGCCATATGCAAAAATACCACTAAATGTGAAGGGCAAAATTTGTTTGTACACATAAAACATCATAATTCTGCAGGCAATTGCATCGAAAATAGAGTCTCCTTTAAGAATCTGTAATTACGAATGAAGTAAAAGTACTCCTATGATAAACCTACCAATACAGTCCAGATAATTAAGTTTTTAATCAGAGCTGAGGATCTCCCACCCCTATGCATCCAGTGACATTCTCTTTCTTTTCTTTTTTATTAATTTGGAAAAGCTCTTCCCCTTCCAAGTAAAATAGTTCCGGTTTCCTGTTCCAGTTTGGAGTTGAAACAATTCCTACAATTCCTCAGTTGGGACAATTCTGTGCTTTCTTCCATGAAATAAGCAAATATAATTTTTGGAAGTTTCTTAGGAAGGCAAATACTTCGCTTCTATACATAAATGGAGTACGAAGCACACTGATATACAAAATTAAAAAGAAAAGCATTTACTGCATTTGAAATAAATGTTAGTTTGAGTACCTTATTCTGGTAATTTGATACGCTGAATTTTTTTGTGGCCCTTAAATTTAGTATTGATTTTGAATGCTGGACACTGTTATCAAAGCCAGGGGGTCTCCAAACTTTCCAGCCTTAGGGCCATACTGTTTACTCCAGTAAGTACCAAGGGCCAAAAACCGTTTTAATTTTTCTGCATTATCTATAATTTCTAGACTAGTCGCCGAGTACGCTCTCTGAGCAAGTATATACTTGCTAACTACAAACTATTGTCAGTGAAAAATCACAATTACACAAATCTCATTAGTATTTTTTTTTTTTACAAGTGAATACCCCACGGTTTCATTCACGTTAATTTAGTTTTTCCTTTCCTGATGGATTTTCAGGTTAAAAATCATATGTTCTATTCAGGATATATACATTCCAAACATCGACATACATTCATATGCGATACTCTTTTACCCCAACATACTACGGAGGGTAACCGCGGGGTGTTCTCTAGTTTATAATGTTAGTGGGATTCATTTCAATTATTGTTATGCTTAAGTTAAATTTTCTGCGTATAATGCTTGTCATTAATCAATACCTAGCAACGTAAATAAAACCGAGTTATTATCATTCTGTGTTTTTTTATCCAACTTATAACAGCAACAATAAGCTATTCGTGGTCGCGAGCTGGATTGATGACACTGGAGGGCCGGATTTGACCGGAATGGCTTAGACCCCTGATCTAAGCCATTCACCATTAAAACAGCAGAGATGCAAGATATTTAAAATTAAGTGGGGTGCACTACGAGGGGGTCTACCCAACAGTCCCCAATGCGATATTAGTGGAAGAGGGATTCCCCCTTCTCAACAAGTCTATAAATATTAAGTAAGGTCCTTTGCTGGCGTTAACACAGGGATTTTGGTTAGTCAATAGAGAGTTTTTCATAACGTTTTTTTTATCGTCCGGTATTTTTTCTCCCTAGTGCGCATGCTCATAGGAAACATTACAAATACGCATGCGCAATTTCCTACGAGCATGCGCGCTAGGGAAAAAAAAATACCGGACGATAAAAAAACGTTATGCAAAAACTCTCTATTGTTTGTTTTGGAAACACAAATGAAAAATTCCCTTAATTTCAAAAACAGATATTTATTATACCTATTTTGATTTTTTTTTCTAAATCCACGTTTTAAAGTTAATTTTTTTGCCATATTTTGTTTGCTTTAAATTTAAATAAAAGTAATAACTTTTATTTGCGTACATTTTTTCAAAAATTTCGAATAACTAATATAAATTTCATATTTCTTAACATAAATAAATATCGAATAAGTCTACACACACCCCAAAAATCCCTACAATGAACGATACAGCTGCATATTATTTGATTAACGTGGACATATCCATTGGTAGGCAATCCGCTTTGCGCTAAAGGTAAGTTAATTTGTTGCTTTTAAGTGCGAGCGTGCCTCGCAGATGGGTCGATCAATAAGAAAAAAGAAGTATTGCAGCAGCAGAAGACGGGGATCATTAATCTGCTCCGATTAAAGAAGGATTCTCCTTTGCACGCCTCAAGAAACAAAGGAGATGGAATCTGCAGAAAAAGAGAAACGCTTCGGGGAGTTCCTACATACCGCTATCGATTCCTTCCCAGACCGGGATTTCTTTCTGGGACGCTCTTCTATCGCCTAAACTGGATGCCCTT
Organism: Caerostris extrusa; assembly: GCA_021605095.1. Taxonomy (NCBI): domain Eukaryota; kingdom Metazoa; phylum Arthropoda; class Arachnida; order Araneae; family Araneidae; genus Caerostris; species Caerostris extrusa. Next base: position 4,881 of record BPLR01015674.1, on the reverse strand, counting down.
TTGGAGTTCTTTGGGACGCAATATCTTTTTGGGTCGTTTCAGCTACACAGTAACGCCTTTTGTATATGTTTTAATGTAAGGGTTATGCAGTTTAGGATTTTTTTTTTTTTGTTTCGTGTTGCATTACATCTTATTCTTAATTGCTTCTTTTATTGTGAACGTCATGTACCACTAAATACAGTTTGGATGTAGAAAAAGGAAAATACTATCGATACTTAATATTTTCCTTGTATTTATTTCCTTCAAATGAGCATATATCTTTGCATTTCATTCTGGATGTGTGGTAAATAATTTCTGGATGTTTGTAATTAGTAAAATCTTTATGACCACTTATGTCTACATCGCTTTCATTTTAAATTTGGTTCGGAGCTAGCTAAACACATATATTTCCTTTCTTTTATTATATAGAATATATCCAACGAAGGAATTTTTGGACATTATCGTAGTGTATTATCTTTTCAGGGCGTTTCAGACATACAGTAACGCCTTTTGTATGTATTTTTAATTTAATGTTTAGGCAGTTGATTTTTTTTATTTTCTATTGCATCACATCTTATCCTTAATTGTTTTTCATGAATATCATTTCCCCAAATTACAGTTTGGATATAGAAAAAAAAATAGTATAGATATTAAATATTTTCCGTGTATTTATTTTCTTATAATGAGCATATTGTACAATGACTGTCTTTTTGAGAGTTTTCGGTAGTCAATATCTTCTCAGTTTAGATGTGTGGTAAATATTTTTATATGTTTTAAATTTAGAGGTCATAAGGATTTGATTAATCTCTACATAGCTTTTATTTTAAATTTAATTTGAAAATAAACACATATCTTCTTTCTTTTATGATATTGAATATATCCAATGTATGACTTATTACGCTAAGATAACTTCCTAAAATCTTTTTAGGTCGTTTCAGCTATACAAAACGCATTTTGTATATATTTTTTATTCAATGGTTATGCAGTCAGGAGCGTTTTTTATTTTCTGTTGCATCACATCTTTTTCCTTAATTGATTTTTTATGAATATCGTTTCCACTAAATACAGTTTGGATGTAGAAGCAAATACCATAGATATTTAATATTTTCCATGTATTTATTTTCTTATAATGACCACATAGATTGATTGCCTTTTTTTGAGTGTTTTTCTGTGGATAATATCTTTTCATTTCATTCTGGATGTGTGGTAAATAATTTTTATATGATTGTAATAAATGGCCATGAAGATATTACTAATGCCTACATCGCTTTCATTTTAAATTTGGTTTGGAACCTAACAGATTTTTTCTTTTATTAAATAGAATATATCCAATGGAGGACTTTTAGGGCATTATGTTAGAGTAATATTTTTAAGGCGTCTCAGATATATATTAACGCTTTTTGTATATATTTTATTCAAGAATTATGCAGTTAGGAGTTTATTTTCTGTTCCATCACATCTTATTCTAAATTTTTACACATAAATCTAACATAATTTATTCTGCATTCTTTGGTTTTTATTTTTTTCATAATATTACAATCTCCAACGCTAGATGAATTAAAAGCCCTCAACTACATTTACTTTTTAATTTCAAAAATATAACTACGTTAAAAAAATTCTAACCATTTTGATATCTAATCTTCACAAATCCAAAAAATTTTTAATTCCTATTTAAATTCTAAAAAAGTGAAAAGATAAACGTATAATAAATAAACATAATTTTATTTAAGTAAACTTGAAATGCAAAATGCAAAATAAAATACTTGGAACCAAATAGATCTGATAGGTAACGGTTACACAATTAGAACAAAACCAAGATTTTAAATAATTTATCAAAGTGCATTTTTAAATAAAAAGAATGATGGTTAATAGCTTAACGTCATTTAAATATTTGACGTTTTTATTATATTCGAGGATGTTTTATATGACAGCTATTACTTTTTTTAATTAGTATCATCTTATATAATATTTTCACAGCTGTTAGATTTATAAATTGTATTAATATATGATCAGTTATTTAAAAAAAGTAGCTCTAAAAACAAAAATAGAAAGAAAAAAATAATAAAAAACGTATTGATTTCAGATTACGCTGAAATAAAAATTTAATTAGCAATATTCTTTTTTAAAGGAAAAATAAAATAGATCATTGGTAAAACAATTTTTCCCTACTGCATTATTATTTTGAAGATATTCTTAAATAAGAATTCTTCAAAATATGAAAACCATTCTCAGGTTCGTAGTAATATACTCGAAATATCGAAGCATATTTTCAAATAAAACGAGGATATTTTCCCCGCAAAATATCAAATGAAAAAAAGATAAAGAACTACGATATTGCACAAATTCCATGGAATTTCAAAAGAAACGGATCACATGGGGAGTGAATACAAGAATGGGACTTCAATAAAAACAATAGGGCAATAGGTAAGACAATTTTTTAAAAGCAATGGTTTGGAAAATTGGCATAGCTGGACTTGCTTTCTGAATGAATACAGAAAATAGCATTTCAACACGGATAGAGAAGGCCCTCAAGAAATATAGTTTAAAAAAATTCAGTGGTATCAGATTTTTGAAAACCGGCGACCAGTAGTACAATGGGTCAAAAAAACACCAGTATTTGGAATACAATAAATTGGCAGAAAGGTGATATTCAGACATAAAAGGGAATTTTTACTTCTCGAAAATCAATTGAACCAACATGTTGGCGTTTTAAAGTGAAAATGTTTGGTTAAATCCGTAAATATTGCAATCATGCTTCAAATCAAAATGTTAGTCCGGTGTTAACAGGTTTTTAAGCAGATTATATTATGAATTATATATCAGGGTAATCTAACAATACTCTTTATTATAGAGAAAAACGATAAAATATTGCTTTGCTGTGAGTCAGATTAAAATATTTAAATGGTACTGACAATACTATTAGGGGGCCTGAGGGCCTTGTAACTAACTCTCGGTTCCACAGGTTTCTGTTTCGAGACCCAGCGGGGCCAAGTATTTTTGTAGTGACTCGGCATCCACTTTAAACTGTAGGTCTCTGTCTAATCTAACTGTAGAGATTTGGGGTATAGCTGACAACCCTGTAAAAGAAACAGTCTCGAAATCTGCCAGTAGGCAGACGGCCTTGGCCCACCATGTGGCTGTCGGGCCATTGATAAAAGAATAATTCATTAAACATAAAACCCAAATCCTTATTCTGCATAATTCATTAGTGTTTCATATAATTAAAAATGTTTTGTACAAAAAGTGGAAAATTTAATGTTTCAAATCAGTATTAGATTGGTTTACCAAACCAAGGAAATATAATGAAGAATCCTTAGTGGTCACCGCTACAGATGTTTGGTTAGAACTGTAGTGTCAAAATAGGTGTATATAGTAAAAGCGCTTTGAATGACTTAAAATTTTTTTTTATGCCGTAGTGCACGGATATCTAATTGTTTCCCTATTTCTCTTTAAATTTTGTTAATTATAATTTTTTTTTTTAAGTCAATTCCTTCTTTTTTCACTGTATTGCAGAAAGTTCATTATAAATAATTTTCATTCATTTTTTAAGTTTATCTGGCGCCATCTATTGGTAGATATATGCAACTTAAATATAAAAAAACTAAAAGAATTAATTAAATTTAATTAACGAATTAATATTTGTAAAAAACTGTATTAACATCAAGTGTCCTCCACTACAAGTTCAAAAAAAAATGTATTTGAACTTGAGTGGATGAACAAAAAAAGTATTTTATTAACGGTTGAACATTTGAGCAAGATATATATAGGGAGAGTGTGAGCTAATAGAAAGAATTGAAAAAATAATTAATGGATAAATAATAAGTAATTAATGGTGATTTAGTGGCAAATATTGCTGCAAAAGTACTTCAAAAGGAAATGCCCATTGCCAATAATAAAATCTGTCCTTCTCTCCATGAATTCTGGGTAATTATTTTGCTACTTCTATGCATGCTAATTCTAACTTAAAATAATTTGATTAAATATATTTGGCATACGTAAAATGTGAAATACTTTGAATTAATAACTACATAGTTATTATTTATTGTAAGAAATAAATATATTCATCTTAAAACTTAATTCCATTCAGAAATATTGCGATTATAAACAAATGAAGTAAAATTAATTAAAATAATTTTCAGCACAATTATAAATTGAGATATTATAAAAAAAAAAAAGCTAACTTTTAAATTTGTAGGGCAATAACAATATTCTTCATGTTAAATTCAAATAACAAAAAGAAAATTATCATAAATCTTAGATATCACATATCAATAAAAAAAAAAATTAAATATTCAATTCAATTTTAATTCAGACTCATTTTTTTTATTCAAGACTTTTTAGAATGGTTGTTAGCTTTGTTTTAATTAATGCTTAAATTAAAACATTTTTTTTTTATTTAAATATTCGATATGATTACTTTTTTTCCTGGTATGTAAGTCAGCATCTTAATTTCAACGAAAAAAAAAAATTTCTGTTAATATTTCAAAAAAATTCTAAAGTCTATTTATTGTTTGTCTTGCTCTTAAAAAAGATATATTTTCAATAGATCAAAAACCATAGAAGTTTGTGCTTGAAATTTTTACTGATCTATTAGGAATACATGCAGCCTGATGAAACTGGCTAGTGCTTTGACCGTTGGTACCGAAGGCTTCAGGTTCGAATCTTGGCGGTAGCATGGATGTCTGTGAGTGGTTCGAAATTAACGTTAAGCTATAGGTCCCGGTTTTATTTAGCCTAAAGAGTGCACAAGATGACCGTAGCGCGACAAAGCAAACCTTAGGAATACTACTGTGCCCGAAAAACGCAAGACCAATTATTATTTTTATCAAAAACTCTTCATTTATTTTTCCAAATTTATTTCCTCGCCTTCAAAGTAATACCCTCCGGACGCAATGCACTTAT